>JAZBQP010000074.1:0-88815 GCA_038407015.1 Ceratocystis ficicola | reverse complement strand
AGGGGGAGGGAGGAAGAGAAGGGGGATGACGAGAGATACAAGAAAGGAAGGCGAAAACAGATGCATGCAACAAGCAAGAAAGAAAGAGAAGAAGGAAAACAAGCCAGGCCAGGCCAGGCCAGAAGCAGACACTGGGGGATCCTGGACAAGAAAGGCAAGGCGTGTGCTTGTACTGTCTGGGCTGTCTAGGGTGGGGGTGTTGATTTGAATGGGAAGAAAGGGATTATTTGATAATGACGGGGATGGAATAAGGCCCTTCACATCCCTAATCAAGATGCAGGCCAGGCAGATCTGGCAATGCTAGTGCAGCATGCTCGAGTGTGGTAGATTGATGCCTCTCAACATACCAATATAGAGCCTAAGCTTGTTTGCATGTTCTGTCTGGCAGCAAACAGGCCGCTTCTGCTATGCTTGTCCGCTTGCTGTGTGTGTCTCTGTCAGGCTAGTTTCCCTGGTGTTTGCTGTAGTACTTGTTTAAAATGGCTTTCTCGCCAGTTTGCGGCTGTTAGTGAGGCTGTGATTTGACGGGGTCTTATGTCAAGCTCAAAGAGGTCAGAGTGCCGTTGTTGCAGTAAGGCGTGTTGCCAGCCAATCAAGGGTCAGAGGTGACTTTTTTTTCTCTTAAACAAGAACAACAATAAACAAACAACAAAATGAGGAAAAAGCGAAGGAAGAGTGATGAAGAACCACTGGAATCACATGGCACGAGAAAAGGAAGATGGGAGACAAAAGTAGAAGAAAAATACAGCGATGAAGTCCACACAGTGAAATTCAGGCAGCCCTAGGTTTTGATAGGCAAGAACAGGCAGGCAGGCAATAGCCTAGGCAGGTCTAGTGATAGCAATGAATGAGCTGCATATGTGCCGCCTGGTAACTAAGTAAGCTATGGCAAGTTCCTTCCAAAGACGCGGGGGGTGGTCAGGTGCAAGATTAGCGGGCCTGGATTGGTCTTGCGATAAGATAAGGGAGCAAACGCTCCTTCCGTTCTCTGCCCACCTCTACCCACCTCCCGAGTTTCATCAAGTCTTTTCTTGTCTTCTCTCCAAGTCGGCTACAACAAATAATGCCCAGCCATGAGAATCCCAGCGACTTGCTGCACAGTATGCAACACAGCACAGCACAGCACAGCACAACAAGACAAGGCGGTTACTCACTCGTGATCTCTGCAAACGGACCACGGGTTGGCTAGGTGAGCCAAGGCAAATAGCCTATGGTGTACTTGAAAAAGCAAAAATGGCGAACATGATGGCGTTCGATTCGCAATCCAGGCCTAGACCGAAATGCTTGCTTCAGGCTAGAAGGGAAGCACCAACAGCTCATGAGACACAAGTCAGGGTGACTGCGCAAATACATAATAGCATCCAGGCATTTATATGGTGCCAATGTGTACATGTATGCAGACGTGTACAGCATGTACTATATGTCCTGCTCCTCCAGCCCTTTTTCGCTCGTTTCAACTCTACCCTGCAAGCATCAGAGAAGTCATTTTCCGTACAGTTGAGGCTGAAAGGCAGCACCATGCTAAAATGGATAAAGAAACAATATTACCTAGTTTCTCTTGAAAAGCCATCATCCATTCCTCTTTGGTCGCTCGTACATGTACCTAATAGTACCTGTCCAACTAGCCACATGTCCCTATACTTTTGGCCTTTGATGTGCCATTCAGCATCCATGCTCAACCGGATTGTCAGGTCTCTAACCCTGGCCATGGAGGCTTTTTGTTGGGGTTGGGTGGTAGGCCGTAAGGGTTTATGGTTAGGCTAGTTGGCACCTTGATGATTTATAGAAGGCTGTTTGCTTCGGCTTCACTCCAAGGTACAGCAAACAGAAAACCTGCCTGTAAAAACTGCTAACGGCGAACTTGATGTTGCCCTCACCACTGGGCTGCCTGTTGGAACTGTACAACACGGCGTTTCGCTTTCCCGCCATCTATGGTCTCCTTGCCCAGCTGCCAGATTATGCCATACTGGATTGTCGCCGATGTCCGCCTGTCGTGCCATGTTCCAATTGTCTACCTATATGGTGCCTCTATGAAGGTCTTGTGTTGTTTTCTCAAGGTGGTATCTAGGCTGTGATTAGTCTTTACGTTGAGACAAGCTAGCTCCACTGAGATAGTCATCCCTCTACTAAACTCAAGAGAAAACTAGTGAACGGCTCTACGCTATATCACGTGATATCGCGCGTGCAGGGCTTTGCATAGTTCACACAGCCGCGCATCAAAAAGCTTAGGCAGGGCCTTGTCGCGACCCTGCTAGTATTAAAACCCCCCGATTGCAAGCATTTGGTTGGCATTGCTTTGACCTGATCCGGTCGAAAGGTGCCCTTAATATCTGGCGCCCGCATAAATTATACGCGATATTGTTTGCCGCTTGCTGGCTTGGTGACCATGGACCGGCCATTGCGGAGATCCACCCGGCGGCCAGGAGGCCGGCTGAGCAGCGGCTCTCGACACTCGACATTGGAATCGGAACCGAGGACAAACTCTATGCCCTGTAGCTCGAGGAGAGATACTGAATGTCTCCCTGAAATTTATAGAGAAATGCTGACAGAGGCAACAAGTAGCGCCCCTGAACGGCCTCAAAAAAGGCCTATGACTAGACGCTACCAAGCTGATAGCCAAAATAGCAACCAGCCGAGAAGCTTGGAAAACCCACAGTTATCTGCTCTTCCAGAAAAGCCTCCGGGCGTCCCAAAGTCTGTGAATGATGACCGGAGCTCAGTTCATGTATTGACTAATGATGATCGGCAAAGTCAAGCAGAACAGTGTAGCACTACCAAATCAAAATCACTGCCTATACCGAAATCGCCGAAGCCAATGGGACAAGACCCAGAATCTGATCCTCAAGAGTGTGACGATGATGGCCTGGACTTCGAGGATGTTTCCTTGCCGTTACCGGTTGTACAAACCATGATACGAGACTCGGACGATGAATCTTCGGACTCCGAATCTGATGAAGAGGAGGCCGTTTTCAACTTTGATGATATCGATGTTGAGAATCTTGCCCATGCAGCAGACCCCCCCGGTCTTGCTAATATCGAACTCAATTTGTCTGCCCAGCAGCAGGCTACGCTTGCCTCACCATCATCGCTGGAACAAAAAAACAAACGCAAGCCGTTGACCAGGGAGCAGAAGCAGCACCGGCTAGAGGCCCATCGCATGCATATTCTCTGTCTCATATGGCACTGCTCGCTGAGAAACCACTGGTGCAATGATCACAAGGTCCAGGCAACACTGAAGAAGCTTCTCACCCAGCGAACACGCGACTATCTATGCCCTAAGAAGAAAATGCTCCCCTTCGCACAAACGGAGTCCATCAAGCGAGGCCTACGCATGGCCGGCGAGATGTGGAAAATAAACTATAGCGTCACCGAACGCGGGATGAAGCGGGCTCTATGGGCAACAAGCCCGGAGGATCTGGCTACGGTAAATAGGAGCACTACATTCAGCGTTTTCATGCACAATCTAACTATTTATGTGTAGTACGAACCATATGATGATCTCGAGACATGTCCGCGCAAAGATGACTTTCAAGATGCTGCCAAAGCCATGTCCGGATCCCGTGATGTTGGCGCCCAGCTCTATTGTGCTTTTCTCAGGGCAGCTGGCATCCGTACACGTCTCGTTTGTTCTTTGCAAGTCCTCCCATTTAGGTCTGGAGGACTCAGCATGGTTACCACCAAACCCAATATTTCAAAGGCGGAGCTGAGGCGGCAGGAAATGCAGGAGAAGAAAAGGCGTGCTATGGAGCTTTACAAACAGCCCGACCCAACCCCGCCTATGGGACATAGAAGAAGGGTACTAGCTTCAACCACAGTATCAAGCCCTTCCTACATTTCCCACTCTGTAGCAGGGCCTTCCTCTACTGTAGACACATCGCATCTAAAAGAGCTACGGGAAAGTGCACACCCAGTGTACTGGGTTGAGGTTCTGGATAAGGCAAGCCAGAGATGGTATCCTGCAGACCCCATCGCCACAAAAACATTTGCTCGAACGAAGCCTCTTGAGCCCCCTCTCTCGGACAGAGACAACCTTCTCACATATGTCGTCGCTTTTGAAGATGATGGGACTTTCCGCGACGTCACATGTCGGTATGCCAAAGCTTTTAAATCGAAGACCCGCAAGTTGCGTATTGAACATGGCATGCCCGATGGCCAAGCTTGGTGGCAAAAAGTCATCAAACACTATACAGACCCCGATGGACTAGATCCCCTTGATTTCGCTGAGAATGTGGAACTCCAGGACTATCTCGCCCGTGAACCAATGCCTAAAAACATTTCTGACTTTAGGGGACACCCAGATTACGTGCTACCTCGACATCTCAAACGGAATCAAGTCTTAAAGCCAGGCTCACAGGTATGTGGGACTGTGGCGCCTGCAAGCAAAGCCCCCGTGGAACGCGTTTATGCTCGCGCCGATGTGCGCGTTGTCCATAGCAATGACAAGTGGTTTCGGCTGGGTCGCCAGGTGCGACCCGGCGAGCGTCCAGCAAAAATGCTAGTTCGACGGACACAAAAGAATCGGAATTTTGACAGCAATGATGATGTGCCAGAAGTGGATACATACACACCAGCGTACACTGAGGAGCAGACAGACGTCTTCCAGCATCCGCCTGTCATCAACGGACGCATACCGCGCAATAAGTTTGGAAACTTGGAGATTTACGTGCCAGGCATGATACCAAATGGAGGCGCATACCTCGCGCACAACAAGGCTGTCAAAGCGGCTTACCTCCTGGGAATTGACTATACACCAGTAGTGTCTGGTTTCGAGTTTCGCGGGAGACATGGAACAGCTGTGATGAAGGGTGCTGTAGTTGCTGCTGAGCATGCCGAGGCCATGTACGCTGTTTTGGCTGGACTTGATGATATGCAAGCCAGTGTGCTGGAAGACAGGAAGCGGCGGCTAGTCCTTAGAGCGTGGACGCGCTTTTTGAAGGGACTTCGCATTAGAGCGGAGATCTGGAGGGACGTTGACGAGGAAAAGGAAAGACGGGATGCCCAAAACCGTATTGAGGATCGCAAGAGGGAAGAGGAGCGGGCAAAGAAGAAGGCTGAGGTTTCTCAGCATGCTACCGAGCTTGAGAGCATGGAGTGCTATAGGGCCGAAGACTTGTCTGATCAGGAATACACTATTGAGGACGACGATGACGAGGAGGCTGAGGAGGACCTTGGTGGTGGATTCCTTGTAGAATGAATTTTGGAATGCAATGCTGCTTATTTGCTTGGCTATATGTAATAGGCCATTGTGGAGTTTGCATAGATAGACAGAAAGACGTCATAATGCTGCTTCTCAACAAGCGGGTAGTGGCGGGCGCGAGCCCAAGTACAGACTCAGGACATTGTTAGGATTCCCTCTTTTGCATGGCTACCTAGCGATCACCTCCCCCCTTCACTCTATCCATTCGCTCATCATTTGGGCTGGTGGTATAGCCATACATCTATATCTACATTTTAGCATAGTGTAGTATGTATGTAGCCAGTCTGAGTGGCACTGTGGCGGGCGCTTAAGGTATCTGGCCAGCCACTCATAATCCAGTATTGCAGGGATGGATGTACATCATCAAGACGAGGGGGCGCATAATAGACGAATGTGATTGCGACCAGAAGCGGCTCATTTCACAGGTTGAGCAAAAGAAAAAGGCAAATTGGCATGCCCTGCTTTCCGTGTCCAGTTGCTTCGCCTTCATCTTGGATTCTGACCCTCACCCAGACACCGAAACCTAATCATGAGAATCGCCTGCGCTCAGTTTGCGGCCTCGGTTGACACAATTCACGATAACCTCGCACGTGCTGACAAAATCGTCAGTTCTGCGCCTGACATTCAACGCACTCCTACAAAAACGCCGGCTTTAAATTTCGGGCCTAGGGTCCCAAGCGTCTGGAACCATGCGCCAAACATAGGCCCTGATCGGTATGGTCTACTGGACCTGATTGTACTCCCTGTCATTCCATTTTCTAGTATGTTTGGTTGCCTTAAAACTGCAGGACAGAGTTGCTGACCGATCGCATCGTCTTGGCTTCTAGAAGAGAAAAGCTTGCAGGCTCGTGCTCTCAACTGCAATGATGAAGCCACAATCACCCTTCAACAATGGGCTATCACCATTGCGCGGAACAAAGGCTGCATGGTGCTGGTCACCTGGTCGTACCAGTTTGATGGTTGCGATGGTGCTGAGACTCTCTATCATGAGTCCATGTTGTTGGTGAATCGTGATGGCGAAAGAATCGGAAGACGACAGCGGGGCTGTCTCAACAAAACGCCCGCCGAAAGCGACATGTTTAGTCTGAAGATCAACGACACAACGAAGATTGCCGTTGGATTGTCCTTGGATATTGGGTACGGCCATACTGAGGCTTCCATACTCCTATTTGTCCATGTTCTCTATTCCCAAGCACTAACACCATGCCAGGCTCACTGAACATCAAAATCCAAACGATGGCCCCGATACCTATGACTTTGCGACTCATGTGGTACAAGCCGGTGCCAATCTGGTAGTACTATCGCTGGCATCGATATCCAACCAGCTGATTGAAGCCTTTACCACCAAGCCTGAAGATCCCGACAAGGAAACCCTTTGCCATTGGCTGTCTCGCCTCTTGCCTATCTTCCAGAGCTCGCAGGAATCCTCCGAGATCATTGTTGTCTTGGCGAACCGCCGACGGCCAGCCAAGGTGGAGTCTGCATTGTTTGCAGGAACAAGTACTATTGTTGGTATAAAAGGACCCCGAGTCCGCATCTATGGTATGCTGGCTCGAGATGGCAAAGAGCTCTTGTCCGTGGATACAGAAAAGGACAAGCCTAGTATTTGGTATTGGGACGGCAAGCGGTTGATCCAGGATACGACGCCTGCTGTGCCCCCCGTTGCTGATCTTTCTGTCTCACATATGCATGGCAGGGTCATGTATGGCAGCGAGGACCTCCACAAACTAGATCCCGCAAGTCTGGTTGTACCGCGACCATCTTTGTCCCTCGAAACTGGCATGTCTCCCGTCGAAGTACCTAGCTGGGATGCGAAAACACCAGGAGGCCTTACCCCCATATCTAGCAGGCTGCGCTTCAATCCTGAAGGCTTGGCTCAAGCCCAGGCTGCTCAACGCCTTTTACTTAGCCGGCTTTCTCGCGGCCGATTTGGCATACAGAGCGAGACACTAGCTACACCACATGATACCGTTGTTAGCACTGGTCTGCACCGGCAACAGGACCAGTCTGATGAAGGCTTAAGCGCCCACAAAGACAACGAAAATGCGCAACCTAAATCATGCATTATCTCGGGCGACAGTGCAACAGCGCTAGTGGTTCATGTCTCAGGAAGCAGCACAAATGGCATGCATGATGAGCCGGGAAAGCTGCGGTATAGCGAAAGACCCTTGGCTCGAAGCGACAACTGGAGCCAGGCTTCGGGTCAAAGTAATGATCCCAGACGCAGTCTTCGCAACAGCTATGATAGCCTGGCCGTGCTTGGTCATGCGCCAAGCGAAGTGTGGCACCCTGGCTCTGGCCACTCTTCCCGGGCAAGTTCCATAGGACCATATTCACGGCAGTCTCGTCGTTCAAGTTACGGGGACTCGCACTCAAATCAATCGAGAGATAACAACAGCCAAGAAGCGAGACTCAGATTCAACTTGCATGACGCATTTAATTTGCCGAACATGATTGGACAGTTAGACATTGCAGAGCTCTGTGACCTCGAGAGCTTTTTGGAGCAAAACCTGGCCATTGTGCAGATGGCCATCAGGTTCAAGAAAGGCAAGGCAGAAGATACCAAGCCAGTCAAGCCGGGAAGACTTGGCGAAACTAGACTGGAGCCTTTGTACTAGCTACGCAACCCTCCTTAGTCAGGCTCCTTCAGGTACACAGCTGTCCTCGGCAACTGAGATTTCCGGGCTTGCGAATGTGTTGTCAAGCAACAAAACAAGAACTATATTTGTTGTCCGTGCTATCGACCACTAGCACGCAGTCAAGACAGTGGATGGAAACATGCCATGTATCGCAGACGGGCTAGTAAACTCAGACATGTGAGAGCGGGAAGGGAAGAAGAACGTAATACTGCACAAGCGAAAGCAAGCCAGCACAAGCCCGGGCGAGACAATAGTCCTCAATAGGTTTGATTTAGGCAAAAGCAGTCTCCGTGTTCTCCGTTTTGCACGGTTCGAAATAACGAAACAGTCTCTTTTACTTTCCTTGCTTCCTATTGGAAAGCGCCTAAAAGATTTAGGATACCTGGCCAAGGGCGAAGGGTAAATATACACTAGCCATCAAGCAAGCATGTGCTCAGCGCACATGTGTTGTATATTTTGGAAGGCGGTATGCGTGGACCTCAATCCAGAGGGTCGCTTGTGCTTGGATTCGCGGCAGAGAAACGCTTCAAGTGAGGAAGAGAGCTCCCGTTCCGGCCACTGGATGAGATTCATGACTAGGACGTGGCTGGACATTGCAGCCCAATGCAAACTTGGTATTTGCTACTGTTAATGCTGTGAGGCGATACCCTAGTGGCAGCTAAGGCAGTCTACATATACCTTTCATGATCCACAAATGACAGCTGTTGAGGCTATATCTATAGGCTTTAGAGTGAAGCGAATGTGCTTGGTGAGCCGACAGAACTGTAATAGACATGAGAAAGTCTAGCCGCCTCGAGATGCTAGCACATGTAAAAAGATGCGAATGTCAAATAGATTGAATGACTGGTAATACATAGTCTGGCCCGCTAAAGGAGCTCGTAGACATGCACTAGAAGAGACATTCAAGACCTTGACTGTGTCATCTACCGCCTGGCTTTGATGTTGGTCGCTGGCCACTAGTCGAGAATGCTATTGATGTGCCGTGATCCTAATGCGCTCAAGAGCGTACAAAATGCACAAGAAGTAGCATCACAGACCTTGTCATCTGACTTCAATGCTAGCCGCTGACTATCCCCAGAATGTTACTAGTCTGATGTAGCTACTTTACTCAAGAGTTTGAAGGCATGCACTGGAAGTGGCATCCCAAATCTTGACGGTCTTATCTAAAGACTCTGATGCTAGTTACTACCGATCTTCCGAGAATACCACTGCTGTGCCACAAGTATCACGACCCTAAAGGGACTGTAGATATTCGTTAGAAGTGAGTGCCCAAATCTCAATTGTCTTGCTACCTAGCACCGGTGTTAGTAGCTGCCTACCATTCGAGAGCAATGTTAGCGCCACCCAATAATGATGGCCCTCAAGAGTGTGTAGACATCCACTAGAAGCCGTATCCTAGGCCTTGACTGTGTTGCCATCTGATCCCCATGAATCACCGCCCCCATTCCCATCGTCCTTGTCAGGACCAGAAGATGGGATCAGATGGTGGCTTGTAGGTAGAACATGACGAAGCCGGCGTAAACTACACCACCTAAAAGCCTTAATCACATGGCCACTACATACCCTGCACCTAGAATTGTCCATTTCGTAGATGGGTCATCATTAACTCATCACACTCTACTTGGTAGGTTATCAGGGCCTACTCATTTCCACGACAAGTTCACGATCAAGTGCACAAAATGGCTACTGCTTACCCCTAAGCAGCTATGAAATGGGAGCACCCTGACAAAATCTCGGTTTCCTATCCTGATGAGGGCATCCGATGGTTGTTGCTCAAGTAGTATACTAATGTGTCATCTTGCATCGGTCTCATCCTTCAATAATGACGCCCAAGATCATGCGGCGTTAGAGGACACTACAAGGTGCTAAGGCTCGTTTCCTCCTCTTTTGTTCATGGCCGTTTTGCAATGGATGGATTCTATATATGGTATAGCACATGGTACATACACAGCATTGGTTCTTGCAAAGGTACGACAAGCTCAAGGATGTGCGTCTACTAACTGAACTGGTAGGCCAGCTTCAGATCGAGCAATTAGGCATCACAGGCCCATTTCCCGATATCTTACTGACCAGCCTGGTGTATTTACAAGTTCTCAATTCGCACCAGGCCCTCACGACCTTCAATACATCGTCTCTTTCTACTTCGCAACAACGGTATCCGCTGCTCAGTGCCACATTACATGACTAACACATGGACCGCAGTTACATGTAGCTCTAGACAACCTTCAGGTAGACCGCATTTTAGAAAACAAATGCAAAATCACCGTATGTTATGAGCCCTCACCCATTCAGATTCAGGCACTCTCCACTGAAGTGTTTTAGCATCCGCCGCCCATAGTAGTGTATAATCCCCAACTATCTTGTTCATCTTGAACCGCCTGAGAAACTATGCCCAACAAGAAGACAATAGAGTAGGCTAGCGTGCACCTGAATGTCACCAAGACCTTCTAGAGATGGTTGCACAATAGCGAGATCGATGTCGATATTGCTGAGGCTGGAAATTCGATCCTCACTGAGCTACTTCTGACTGCGCTAATGACTACATTCAAAGAGAAAGAGGCTTATTCACTATTTGAAGCGATGAAACCTACCGGGGATACAACAAACCAGCTGAGAACGTATTGGCTGATACAGTCTTCTGCGAGATCGCGTTCAGAGATATAGCCGCCGTTGGAGATTTGGGTCACAATAGACTGGCATCGCGTTTTCGCATACACCAACAACCATCAAGTTTAGCGTCGAAGAACTTGTGAGGCCAAGTCGAACTGCTGCCAGCTTAGGCAGCAACAAACTGCAGTGCATCTTTATGTTGATCAGGCACAAGAAAGCGGGAGGAGTGTAGTGATTGGATTGGATGACTATGATACCATACGACCTCGGCTATGAGATCCTCTCGGTCGACGTCTTCAATAAGGTAAGAAAAGGATGACATAAGAACGCCCACGTAAAGTAAATCACCAAAAGCTGAAGAAGAACGCCGAGGCTTACGCCTTTGTCAAGTTCCAAGCTGAATTCTATCCTTGGTTGTAGTATATAAATGAGAAGAGAGTTGGTAGCTTTGCTTCACTAGTATCCTCACTAGCTTACCTCTAGATATCCCAATAGCCCTCCACATTGCTATTCATAGCTATTGCCTACTTTATCAACTATAGACTCAAGTTAGCATAGTGATAGTAGTGTCACTATTTAAGTTTTCCTCTTGGTAAAGCCTCCAGAGGTGATCAACAGGATCATTAGCATTGAAGGATCCCAGATCCAACGCTAGACTAAGCTATGGCTATGGCGGCTTTACTGAGACAAAGCTCCATCGACAACTACGACTTTTGATGGCGCTTCGAAGCCTTTAAATAGGGATAAGATCAGTCTACTCTGTCATTTATCTCCCAGGTCTTCTTGCTATACGTAAAAGCCAACATCTTGTGATTTCGGTGGTGCGCCTTTGGCATCTCCCCGTTTCATTTTACAAAGATTAGGAGTATGTAAATTCATTCGAGACCTTATAGGAGAGAGTTTGATCTAAATGATGTGCACTGCAATGCTTTTACAGATAATGGCTCTGTGTCGCCCGGGGCGGCGGGAACAAGAAATGGAGGCAAAGCGCTATCAAGAAAGTAACACTAAAATCTTAGCTAAGCGGTCATTTATAAACATAGACATAAAGCATCATATCGTTTCAGCACAGACGGTACAAAGGCATTAGGTTGACATAAGCACGAGTGGAGCGTCCGTAGTTGGGGGGAAGAACATGTCATTCGGTGGCACATGGGACACATCCTAGGAGAGACTATGAGTCGTGGTGGAGATGAACTCTATGGCTTTATCTTTGCCAAAGCCAGACAAGTAGACAAACATAGTGAAAAGGCGGCTAGTCCCACGCCTTCATATAGACGGCCAAATTTCTAACTATACTCCTGTCCCTTCATCTCCATTCTACTTCTTTCACACAGTACACCCATTCTCCCATCATTGAATTCTGATTGATAATCACCCACTATTGTTCATTCGTTCATGCCATCCACCACGTCTGTGTATACCTGATACTGGCGATCAACTTGTGGACCAATCTACCTGCTCTTTTTCCACTTGCCTTCGTATATCATACCCAGAATTTGTACATACCCTAGACTACACTGCATCGCAACCATGAAGCACAACACTATCAGTGCCATTGGTGCTCATAGCCATAGTCTATGCTGCCTCGGGAACTACTAAAGCTTCCACCATGAAGGCTGCCACCAACCTTGACTTAGACCCCAGCCCCAAGAGCTTTAATGCTTTAGAAGTTGGCAAGTTTTTGGATGGCCCCAATCACGACGTACTCAAAATACAGTTGATGAGCTTCTGAAGAGCATACATATCACAACGCTTATCGCCCCGCCCGAACAGCAATTTCTCACTCGGATTCATTAGGATTTTGGGACTGGCGTCGACGCCTTTTTGGTCTTTGGCAACGCCAACTCCCTCTTCAGCCGTCCCGAGGATAATATCAGTATTACCAACGGTCAGAATGGCATGTCAGATGCCCGGTATACACTGGTGCGCAAGAACGATGCTTTTGCTGGCGTTCCCTGCAAATGCCCTCCGGACGCTCTGATGTGTGAGCTTGGTGATAAGGCTATCTCGCGTAACTTGCTGATGCTTATTTTTGATGACAATGGTTTTGAATACATTGCTAAGAGTTTCGCTTTCTAGTCTTGGCTAGTGAAAAGTTAGTGAGTGACCGAGAACCTGTTGAGGTCAGTCTAACTTGGGCGCAGGGGGAAACCCTGCACCAGTATAGCGACCCTCTATCATAGTACATCATTGAAGCGTGGTTGAAGCAGCGGTGATATCAAGGGCCTCACTCTGGAAGCTGACCAGTTCTTGACCACGGTCGACGTATTCCAGGGCATGAGAAATGGCAAAAGTCGCATTCTTTTACGCCATGACGACCACTGCCAAAAAGCAAATGTATTGACATGGAGCCAAAAAGAAATAATGCGACACTTACAGTGCGGCGTTGGGCTTCTCGATCGTCGGCTAGGCCAATGAAGAAGTTGACGAGCAACAGGAAAGCCCAATGTCGTGTGTGCTGTGGATCACGTGATCTCGAAACAAGGACCCTGACGTGACACGGGTATTCTTTTGTTTTGACATCTGTGTTCATTCATCCGGGGATGTTCCGGACATGCGGCAGAGTCTTCACCACCGCAAATGTCCCATGTGTGAATTTACCGCGCCTGGATTCTCCATCACACATACAACTAATACCTAGTAAACAGTATCTCTTGATACTCGTGCTCCTTTTCTCCCTCTTCTCACCTCCTACGAAGAGAAGATCAGGAGCTGAGGGTCGGGAATTCACAGACATAGACATGGATATCATGGACATGCTCGGTAGCCATGGTGTGCTATAGAACTATAGAACTAAACATCCGCGCAGTTGCAACCTTGAGCAAACATTGGCAAGCTGTATTAATGATTGCCACCCGACTGATCATAGATCCATGTATTCCCTTGTGCTACCACCACACAGCTGTCTCGACACCATCTCAGTCAGCCTGAGCTCCAATTGAAGACATACTGATTCTAAAACATCTTGGTCATTGTCGCACTGGCTGTGCCCCTTGCGTAGCAACAATCTTGATCAATGTACAGTTCATAGAGCTACGCATTCCCTTGATCCATATGTATTCAACCTACTTCCCAGCAACCCTGGGTTGTTTCCTACCCAAGCCTTGACATAATCCTCGTCCTTTGCTCTCTGTTCTTCCCCGTTCTTCGCCTCTCCTCGAAGCAGCTGGGGCAATGCTGGATCCCTGGCCACTATGAAATTTGAAGTAAAATCTCTTTGTTGTGTCCATCTCTAGGATAGGCCTTGACTAACGCTAACCAGCATGCTAGCAAATAAATGCAAACACAATTACCATCCCACTTGTCCTTGTGCCTCTCCTACTTTCGCCTGTGCCAACCATGCATTACTTTATTCCATGCTCCCTACTTCTTGATAGAACTATGATAGCAAAAAGAGTTTGTATTACTATCTACTACACGACTGTTCAGGCATCAGACGACATGTCCCGGTGAGGTCAGCCTCTCCCCTTAGGCCAGCTTATTCATCTGTGCATCGTAGGCAGTCTTCTCCTTGTTGTAGCGGTCAATGTACGTCTGCTTCTCTGCATCGCTCAGAGCCTTCCAGGCGACACCAGACTGGACAGCGCCCTCGATCAGGCTCAGGTTGTTCATGGCACCCGACAATCGCTTCTCCTCGGCGAATATGAAAAAGGCAGTCTTGGGGCGCTTGGGGATGCGCTTATCCTCAAGCTGAAGAATACGCTTCTCAGTTAGGCGTGCTAGGGAACGGCGGGCCTTGTTAATAGCGATAATCTCGGTGGGGGTCTTGGATTTAATCCACTTCTCGGTGATGGCCTGGTTGGCGACCTTGTTCGCCTGGGCACGAGCCTTGTAGGACTAAGGTTTTGAGTGACGTTAGCATATAACCGGAGCGCAAATGGGGCTGCAATAAGAGACAGGGGAGGGACTAGGCTAAACTTACCTCCAGCTCGCTGGAGGACAGGGCCTTGTAGCCAACAATGGCAGATTTCAGGGCATCCACGATCGTAGTGTTTTGTTTCTTGAGGTCCCGGCCGCGAATAGCTTCAGCAACGTAGAGGCCATAGGCGTGTTGGGGCTGGTAGCCCTCAGACTCAGCCTTGAGTTGAGCTTCAGCCCGCAGAGCTGAGATACGCTTGCGCGTCTTCTGTTCGGGAGTCAGAGGCGCCTTCTTCTTCTTCACAGCAGGCTTCTTTTTGGCCGCAGGCTTCTTTTTGGCCGCAGTCTTCTTTTTTTTGGCGGCAGGCTTTTTCTTGGCAGCTGGCTTCTTAGCACCTGTGGTCTTCTTGGTGGTAGCAGCGGCCGTTTTCTTGGGAGCAGCAGCTTTCTTAGCGACGGCATAGCTAGCATTGCTAGTGCTGAAAGGGACACGGGAGACGATAGCGGCCGAGGGGCGGATGGAAGCGCGAATTGGCAGCGCCACGAGACGGCGGCCAGCCACACGGCGAGCGATGATGTTGAGCATGATCGAATCTATGTCGGGTCGGGATTGGCGATGCGGGAGGGGGTAGGAAAACTGCCCAGACGGGAAAAATAGAGCAACAAGGGTTGGAAGTCGATCAGCGATGGGGCTTGTTTCTTTAGTGAAACGATGTGTCGCACGATTTATTCGGCTTCGATTGTAACAAGAACAAAATGGAAAACAAGAATACAAATCCAAGACGGTGAAGAGCCAAACCGAAAATGGGGCAGAGGCGAAATTCCAGCCAATGATTGGTGGGGGGAAAACTGGGCCGAGCACAGGAAAACATTTGAGAGGATACATGAGACATTGTCCGTGTGTTGCTATTTTGGCATCTACAAACACTACTTGCTGGTTTCGGCAAAACCTAGATGGCAGCTTCTCCTTGTGTCGAATTAAGTAGAAGTTGCTGCTGAGTCACCCTCTCATTGTATTTATGACATACTAAAACCCGTATCTTTTCTTTTTGTTCGTGGCCCTTAGGGGTCTTCCTAGAGTTAGCCTAAAGCATCATCCATCCGCTTTAAAGTTGTAGGCAACCATAGCAGCATCTCTTCTTCACTCAAGGGTGGCGATTTGTCTCTGGAGGAGCAACGAAATCAATAAGCTAAATATACTTGCAAATGAATACACAGACAACAACAACAACAACAACAACAACAACAACAACAACCCCATCGCCATGCGCCATGGGATCCAATCAACATGGTGTTCCCGTTTAGGACAAAGTTAGCTGCAGACAGGAACAGCAGGAGCGGTCATCAACTAGCTACCAGGCCAGACAGGCATCACAAGGCATACGACATACTGCATATATAGTGGCCCATTGTCCACTATCTAAAGGTCTGGCCAGCTAGTCCGGGTCTTCTATTAGTAGCACATCAACAACACTTTGTTTCTCAAGACATGCAACCAAGCCATCGCCTAAGCAGGTTAGCTAGGCCCACTCCAGCCAAGTTAAAATGTGTAGAGGGTTGAAAGCAGACTCCTGGGAGAACCCCGGTTAAACCACGGATAAGCTAATACAGCTTCATCATTCATTCTTATCAGGAAGGTCATCACATGAGAAAAAGGGGTAACAAAACTTGGGAGTGAGGGAGAAGATAAAGTCGTAAGGAAAACTTAGGGAAATACTGGACCTATGTTCTCACAAAACAGACTAATAAGATGGGGCGTACAGAATATGCAGGTCAACAAGTTGGTGCCCCCATCCCTTCTCAAGGCAAAAGTCATGTGATGTCATCTTAGGAATGACAGCTGGCCGCCAGCTGCATCCCGCTCCTTGATTTTACCCACAGGTCAGCCGCTTTAAGCTCCCCACTTTTACCTGTCTAGGACCTCAAAACGAGGCAGCACTGGACGCGAAGCTAAAGGGAAGCTTTTTGGGGGAGGGACAACTTGCGGATTACTGTGCCTGGATTGGTAGCCTTGTGTAGTTCAACTTACAATACAAATCTTCGCCAAACCCAACACAAGCTTTCTCGCAACAACACCATCCACCACTCCTTGGCTTCTTGACAACCTCGAGCCTTGCTTTTCTACTCTTCTTTTCTTCCTCTTTGTATACCCTCCCCACAATGGATCACCGTCCTCAGGCCTGGGGAAGAGTAAGCTTCCCAATATCCCGAAATTCCAGCCCCCCCGTCTTGCTAATCAAGTCTGCTGTTGATAAATAGCCCAGAGATGACATCTATGGCGCTTATGACCATTCGTACATTCAGTCTGGACCCAAGCAGGCCACCCAGCAGCCCATTGTCACTGGTACCTCTGTTATAGCCATAAAGTTCGACAAGGGCGTCGTCATCGCCGCCGATAATCTAGGTAATAAATAACCGCTAGCCCCAGCTCTCTTCATATCTAACCACCCATCTCTCCCCCCCACCCCACACAGCTTCTTACGGCTCCCTCGCCCGCTTCACTAATGTCAAGCGTCTGCGTCCCTTTGCCAGCACCGCCGTCGTCGGCTTCGGCGGTGACGTTTCCGACATGCAGTTCCTCAACCGCCACCTAACCTCGCTCTCCATCGACGAGGCCTACACCACCTCGACGCCCATGTCCGCGGCAAGCTTGCACCGCTACTTATCCAAGCTGATGTACGCACGGCGCTCGCGCATCGACCCCCTGTGGAACCACCTGCTGGTCGCCGGTCTTGACGATGACGATGCTCCCTTCCTTGCCGCCGTCGATCTGCTTGGAACAACCTACAGCTCGCCCTCGCTCGCTACCGGCTTCGGCGCCCATCTTGCCCAGCCCATCATGCGCCGCTATGCTCCTGATGAGGAAGCTGCCCAGAAACTTACTCAGGAAGAAGCTACTGATGTCATCCGCCAGTGCATGAAGGTCCTGTACTACCGCGATGCGCGGTCCTTGGACAAGTACTCTATTGCTATCATCACCAAGGATGGGGTGGATTTGAACGAGGACGTGCAGCTGGAGAAGCAGAGCTGGGCCTTTGCGGAGCGTGTGAAGGGATATGGCACTCAAACCGTGTAAAAACCGTTCATGTAAAGAAACAATGCTTAGTGGCCATGAACATCATGACATGACTGACTTATGAAGGCCGAGAGAATTATTATCTACAATACAAGCGTGTGATTTCCTTTTTTGTTTCTACAAAGAATAAAACAAACAGCAAGAAACAAGTAGTCATGCAGGCATTAGTAGTGCCAGTCAAAGTGCTCTCCTATTGCCAGTGGACGGTAATGGCATCGCTGCCGCCATAGATATACATGTCCCTTCACTCCACCGAATCACAAAAGAGGTTAACAACTTAATTTCTACGCATACAAATCCGAGCATATCAACCAACATAGCTATTGCACCGTTCGAAAACACGACAATACGTGACCAGCAAAGGTTATTCATTTTTTAATGTAAAGCAAAGGAAACATCCCAAAAACAAGCGCAAGGTATGATGGCAGGTTAGATACGTAAATCAACAAGAAACAAGAATGGGAAAAGAAGCATAAAACAAGCCAAGTGTCATTAGTTTTTTTTTGAGAAAACTGACCATTTACTCGACAGTAACCGACTTGGCCAAGTTACGGGGGAAGTCGACATTCAGGCCCTCCAAGACAGCCAGCCAGTAGGCAATCAGCTGCAGAGGAATGACATTGAGGATACCCTGCAAGACATCAACAGTCTTGGGGATCTCAATCTTCATGGCCTCACCAGCACCAAAGTTTTCATCACCCTCATTGCAAATGACAATAGGCTTACCACCACGAGCAGCAACCTGCTGGTAAGCGTTGAGAGACTTCTTGAACAAGTCATCACGGGTCAGAATCATGATGATGGGCAAGTTCTCATCAACCAAGGCCAGCACGCCGTGCTTGAGCTCACCCGACATAACAGCCTCACAGTGCAGGTAGGAAATTTCCTTGATTTTCAGGGCACCCTCCAGAGCAGTAGAAAACTGGCTACCACGACCCAGCAGCAGCAGGGACTTCTGGTTCTTGAAAACCTTGGCGCACAGATCCTTAATGGCAGAGTCCTGCTGCAGGATAGACTTGATCTGGTCCGAGATGTTGGCCAGGCCTTGCATAATCTCCTCACGGCGCTGGATCTTGGAGGCGCGGTCTTCACTCAAAGAGAGAGCGAACATGACCATGGCAATGAACTGAGATGTGTAGGCCTTGGTGGAGGCAACACCAATTTCGGGACCAGCGTTGACGTGGACACCGCAGTGAGTGAGCAGAGAAATAGAAGAACCAACCACGTTGACAATACCGACGGTCAGAGCACCGCGCTCCAAGCAGTAGCGCAAGGCCATCAAGGAGTCGGCAGTCTCGCCAGATTGGGAAACGAAGACGCAGGTGTCATCACGGAAAACGGGTGCTTGGCGATCGAGGAAATCAGAGGCCAGCTCAACGGAGATGGGGATCTCGGCAAGCTCCTCAAAGACACCACGAACGGCCATGCAAGAATGGTAACTGGTACCGCAAGCGATGAAAATAATGCGACGGCAGCGACGGATAGTAGCAATGTAAGAACGCAGACCGCCCAGGGTAACATTCTTGTTCTTGATGTCGAGACGGCCACGCATCGTGTTGATGACGGACTCGGGCTGCTCGAAAATCTCCTTCTGCATGAAGTGATCGAACTTTCCCTTCATGATCTCCTGGAGTTCAAGCTCCAGGGTCTGAATGGAGCGGACGTTGGAGGAGCCATCGTTCTTCTTGAGACGGTGAATGTTGAGCGAGCCCTCGTGGATGTGGGCGATGTCGTCATCCTCGAGGTACATGACCTTCTTGGTGTGCTCAACGATAGCTGAGGGGTCGGACGACAGGAAGAACTCAGTAGGCATGGGCATGCCATCATCAGTCATGAAGGCACGCGACTGGGAGCGGTGCAGGAGTGACTTGTCAGGGGCAGCCAGGAGACCAGAAGTGCCGGGGCCCAACAGGGAGCCAGCGTTCTTCTTCATGGCAGCATTTTGAGAAGCGGTCTCGGCGGGAAGGGGAGTGTTGTCATCGGCATACTCGACGTCGACAAAGTCAACCTTCATGCGGCGAGAGGTCTTAACACCAATGACCAGGGGAGAACCCTTGCGGGCAGCAATGACCTCATGAGGGTAGTGGACAGACTTGATTAGAAGACCGTAGGCACCCTCAAGTTCCTGAATGACAGCCTTGGCTAGATCAGTGAAGCCAATAGTAGGGTGCTGGTCGTAGATGTACTTGGCCAGCTTGGCAATGCACTCAGTATCAGTGTCAGTCTCGAACTTGAAGCCCTTGCTGCTCAGCAGGGTCTTGAGCTCCTTGTAGTTGGTGATGATACCGTTGTGGACGATGGAGAACTCCCAGGTGGTGTCAGAGCTAAAAAGAAGCATTGTTTATTAGTCATGGCTGGTCATGTAGGCTAGGAGGAACTTGCATGTATGCTTACCGGTGGGGGTGGCAGTTGACACGGGAAGGAGGACCATGGGTAGCCCAACGGGTGTGGGCAATGCCGGCGTGGGAGTCAAAGACCTTGGTCAGGTCAGGCTTTTCCTCCTCGATGAGCTGCTTGAGCTTATCAACCTTGCCGACTTCCTTGAAGGCCAAGACCTCGTTCTTCTTGTCGCCATCGATAGCCAGACCAGCTGAGTCGTAGCCACGGTATTCTAGACGGGACAGGCCTGTTTTGTATTAGAAAAACCCAGATATTAGTACGAGCTGTCCACGACATTGAGTAAAATGGAGTCAGGCAGTTCTAAGCAAGAACAAAGATTGAGAGACAAGGAGGAATAGGGCAGGAGTTTACCATTGACGAGAGTATCGAGAATGTACTTGCGGTCCTTTTCGACCAGGTAGTTGACGTAACCAAAGATTCCACTGAACAGGAGAATAAGTCAGTATGAGAGGGAGGGAAGATAAGCCCAAGGTGAAGCCACATAACAAGTGATGCCAGGCTGACGATAGCAGGATAGCCGAAGCTGGCCCTGTGCTGCAAGCATGGCCCGAGTCCAAGGTATAGAGCAAGCAGCAACCGTCTTCGAGCTAGACAGAGGTTCAATGGCACATAACATGGCCAGATAGCAAAATCAAGAGAGGGAAACGGGGGGAAAGGAACTTACCACATTGCGGGCAAAATTTAAAAAGCTAGAATCGTAAAACGAATGACAGAAGATGCTCAAGCGTGACGATGACGAGAAAAAAAAAAGAGGAAAAGGAAGAGAGAAAGAAACAAGCGTGTGAATGGCAGAAGAGATGGCCGTTAATTAAGTAGAAAGGAGGCTTCGGTGGGGGGGGCGGAAGGCAAAGCTCAAGTTGTTATGTTGCTAGGCGGGCAGCCTTGGAGGAGTGTGGAGTATGTGTAATGTATGTACAGATAGGTACGTACTAGCTTCCAGGGTTAGGGGAAGGCGGGGAGGGGTATCACGACGAGGAAAGAAGTTACAGAGCGGTCGATAGCAAGTAGGTAATTGCCCAAGGAACAAAGAACAGAAAAATTAATAGGGGTGAAGGTAGAAAGGAAAGGAACAATGAAAGAAGAAATAAATGACTTGGTGAGGAATGGAGACTATGAATTGAGAGTGTTCAAAAACTGGGCAAACAAGAGGGGGGATCTCAACTATTTTTAAAGAAAACAGGAACGGCCAGGTTGAATGACGAGCCCAGAGCAGGCTAAGGGAGACGACACAGCTTGCCGCGGTCATAGGAGGACGGGCCCAGCTAAAGCTAGACGATCCACCATCATACAAGGGCAGAGGCTGCAATAAAGGAAGGCAGGTCGCTTCGGAGAGGGCCTATAAAGTAGGAACTTATTGATACGCCCTACCAAAGGCAAAGACAAAAGAAGTAACTACTCCATTGATAGAAGGAAGGCAGTTGCTACACATTGCTAGCACCTAGCTAGCACCTCCTCCATAGCATCGTCTGTCGAAGGAAGAGGGAGGAGGAAGCCAGGGCCAGTGAGAGCCACTGCCACCAGGGAAGGAGCAATTCGCTTTATTCAGGTGTTATTTATCGACAGAGTAAATTCCCTTTTTGACTATTTTTTTTTTCGTTTACGACAACATGGCACAGCACAGCACAGCGCAGCAGCACAGCACAGCATAGCAAAAGCTAAACTTCCTGTCACATCAAAACAAAAGCCAAAACAACATGAGCAACAACGAGCGTTGGCCAAACAAAGAGGGGCTCCTTCCACATTCCCTCACCCCCGGGGTGCGTCTAAAGCCGAGGCTCCGACACCTCAACAGCGACGTAAGTGACTGCTGCCCAGACCTCGCTGTTGCTGCTTTGGCCGTTGCTGCCAACTTGCTCGTTCCTGAGGAAAATACCAACCGCTAAAGAAGAATTCATAGTGAAGATAGGGGACCCCCAAGCCCACACAGCTAAACCCTCAGGTGGCCTGCATCCGCCGTTACTTGCGAGGACCGGGAGAAAAATGGGAAGGGCGCTATCAGCAAGTAAACAGAAACACGCAAGAGGCTGTCCTCCAGAAGCCCGGAACTCTCCCTTTTCCTCCCCCCATCCCTCCTCCAGCGTCCTCGGCTCATGTACGGTGTCTCAGACACTGTGTTGGACCTCCTTCAAGGGCTATGTACGCAGCCAAAAGTGGGGTCTCTGCCTTCAGCGGGCTGCAGGGTATTAGGTTATTCTTGTCACCTAGAAAGGTCTAGGGAAGGCTGGCTACAACACCATGTCTCATGGAGAAGCTTCTATGCCCTGTATCTTGCTGACAACAAAGGCGTGCACCCACTATGCTGCCCAGCAAACTCTAACATACAACGAGCCATTGGCCGCGGCCGTGTCTCTCTCCACGACTTCTATACCATTATTTCCACCAGCCGACTGTTGGCTCCAAGCAGAAAAACACGTCTGGTCGCTTCGAAACCCCTGCTGTTGTCCTAGCTTTGTCACTAGTGATCAATGAATCAGCCAATTGATGGACATTAAGCCTGTGTCCAGGCATGGAGGCTCCATCCAGCCTTATCAAAAAGCAGAGGATAGAGGGGTCTTGGAGATTTCTGAGTGCAAAGCCAGACTTGTTGGGAAGTCTTTGCTAGAGACACACAAGATCAACAGGCCACATATCAAGACCATCTGTTGATGTTCCAAAAAGCCATAGTATTACTTGTGCAACGCTCTATGAGACACTGGACAAATGGGCTTACAGATGTGTAGACGTGTAAACAACAAAACTTCCGTGGGTCCATTGCGAAGCCCAGCCTTGGGCAATACCGGGCACAGCATCGAGTCCAGCAGCTATGCAGCTTCCCACAGCTGCTCTCCTCGAATGTTTCACATTGACTCCTCGCATTGCACGTCTCCGCTTTCACTGGTTCTCTCTTGCACCACAACCCTACAACATACACATGCATTGTGCCTGTCTTAGTTGCTAGCCTTTTCTTTCCAGCCTTCCCTTCCAGGTAGATGGAGAACGAGAAAAGACCAAGAGGCACTCGAAGGGTCTGGAGCAGGTGAGCGTGTTTGAGCCTTTGTTGGAAAGAGAAAAGTTGAGATCAACATGGCGTTGGTTGGTCATCCGTTTTGATCACAGTGTGCATCTCCTGTGTTCACACTGCGTCACCTACGCCACATCCGAAGAGTGCTGTCTTGAGAACATTGTTACCTGGCTGCCGTTGAGTATTCTTGTTTTCTGCTAAGGAAACGCCATTTACCTTAGCCCAAGATTCGAGCTCCAGCTAGGCGTTAGCCTCGTTTCGCAAGCCCAGCACCGTGTTCCCTTCGGCTGAGCTCCAATGATCGCCCTTTCCCCTGGGCTAGCCAACTCTCTGGTTGCCTGTTACTAGTTTTTCTTTTGTTTTTTTCTCGCCTCGCCGTATTTTTCCCTATTTTCGCGCCCAAGGAGGTCCAGTAGGTCAATATTTTGACATGTACGGTCTGTGATTGGATCAACGAATTGATGAAGGGCTTTCGACCTGTTTCTAGATGAGTTTTATCTCATCGAGAGGGCGTCAAGACATCTCAGCCTTCTTATTTTTTTTTCCTCTTTGTGGGATCATCATCGACAGTCCCCGATAAGTTTCAGAGAAACAAGCTGGCCTTTAATGACAGGCAATTTCTATATCTACGTACCTGCCTCCATTTGCTTGTTCTTGCAATAAACACGTTGTTTACTAACCTGAAGGGGCAAGAAAAGAGATGTTGCATGGACATGGATTCAGCCACACCATTATGTGGCTGTGCCATGGCGTCGACTTTGAGCCGCTGCTTTAGTGCTGTCCTATAAATAGATAGCCCCATTGCCAGGACAAAGGGGACACGAGGGGAAGGTGTCATAAAAGCACAAGCCCAGGGATATGATATCATTCCCATCATGCTGTGGGCACCTGTCTACGGAAGCTTGCACTCATTTTTCACTGCCTTTCGTTTTTGCAGGGTACCTCACTAAAACTAAGGTTGTCAGGGAAATAAACGGCAGGATGTGTGACAGGGCCTGGAATGGGCTCAGCCACCTCCCCTCTCTAGGGCCATGTCCCTCGTGTATTCCACGTACAGAAACTTCCCTACCTTCAGTAGTAGTCTTAGGGGCAAAGTAATATAGCTTCTAAGCTGCCTCCCGCCTGGTTAAGGCACAGCCATGGAGTTTGGCCCTTGTCAATGACCCTGCTTCTCGATATACGATGCTTCACTAGGAGATACTGACGTAGCCAAGAAATCCAAGTCCGAGAAGCGACATAGCATGGCATCAACTCTGGACCATGTTCTGTTGGGATAAGTGCCTATAGATGTTTCTCAACGGGGTGCCCTGTGTCCGGTGGATAGGGTGGCTTTGTGTCCATATTGGCTACCTATAGAATCAAGGGCAATGTGCGAATGATTCACCACTAGACCGCCCTCCGGCACATCCTCTGGCACTTCATCGTGTCTTTTCGAGTCTCAACCGGCTGGTAGATGGCTGGTAGGCGCAGCAAGGGCGTGGAATTGTGGCGTTTATTCGTCTTGAGCCAGACTTTGATATACAAGGTCTCTACTACGGTGAAAACGAACCAAGAACTTTTATACCTGCAAGAAAAAATCGCCTCATACACATTTGAAACCTCTCAGCAAGCCACAACACCGGGTGCATGCAGCGCAACATGTTTGGAAATACCCACATTTAAACCACCGATAGTTACGGGTTAGGCCGTTACGCCATATCAATAGATAGGAAGAAATCACTGATCTACCCAAAGATGCAGGCTTATGTCATCTACAAAGAAAGTACTTGTTTTTAATAGTGTGCACGTCATGGTACTTCATATTCTCCATTGTTCTATTACTCCATTATGATGTTCCATGACTAGGTTTACAGCTTCTGGTACTCCAACTTGCCTTCAAGCTTCTTGGCCTCTGCCACCTTACGAACTGCGCGCGCAAAGTCGTCCTGGTTGATGGATTCGCGGTCCGCCTTGAGTGCAAATAGTCCGCTGTAGGGAAAAGGTTAGTACATGTCTCGTGTCGTCTCACCCAGCCTTGCGTAAAGTCACCTAGGCAAAGCTGTAGGAGAAAGGGGTAGAAGGGGGAATAAACTCACGCTTCTGTCACCACGTTCCGCAGATCGGCGCCATTCAGACCATCACTCATCTTCACCACACTTTCAAAATCGATCTCACCCTCGAGCACTACACTGGAGGCGTGAATCTTGAGAATCTCAAGACGACCAACCTCATTGGGCAGAGCAATCTCAATCTTACGATCCAGACGACCAGCACGAAGCAGGGCGGGGTCTAGGGTGTCAGGTCTGTTGGTAGCCATAATGATCTTGGTCTGGCCAAGGTAGTCGAAACCGTCGAGCTGGTTCAAAAGCTCCATCAGGGTGCGCTGGATTTCACGATCAGCACTGGTGCCCTCTGAGAAACGACGGCCACCAATCGCATCAATTTCGTCCATGAAGATAATGCAGGGCTCGTGCTCCTTGGCATAGCCAAACATTTCACGGATCAGACGAGCGGATTCACCGATGTACTTGTCGACAATGGCGGAAGATACCACTAGACGCCTCATGTTAGCTTTAGTCTTGGCAGAAATATACACACATCTTCCTTTTCCGCTACACAGAGAGGTAAATGTAGATATAGAGCACATAACCTACCCTTCAAGAAATTGGTTTCCAAGCTGCTGGCGACTGCTCTGGCCAACAGGGTTTTGCCCGTGCCGGGGGGACCGTATAGCAGCACGCCCTTTGGTGGCTTGATACCAACACGCAAGAAGAGCTCGGGGTTCTTGAGTGGTAGCTCGATAACCTCGCGCAGCTCGCGGATCTGGTCATTCAAGCCACCAATGCCAGCAAAACTGACCTGGCCAGGATCCTCTAGGGACATGTTGTATACGAGCGGATCGACCTCACGGGGAAGCATGCGCATGATCGTAAGCGTCGTCATATCGAGAGCTACACGCGTGCCTTGCTTCAGCTTGGTTTTGTCAACCTTTGATCTGCACCCGACGACGTATCTGGGGCCTGAGGAGGCCTTGACGATGACTAGAAAAAGACAAGGAATTAGTCAACTGACAAAGTTTATTGCACCTGATTTACAGTTGGGTAAGAAAACACACATCTCTCTTCATCGAGCTGCTTCAGCACTTCGCCAATGATCTGGCCCACGCTTTGCAGTGCCTTGATGTTTTCTTCGGTGCGATCGTAGTCCTTGACTAGGTCCTTTATCTCTAGTCGTAGGTTCTTGAGCTTCGCTTCCCATTCGCGTGACTCAATAAGCTTTTCGCGGTAAGAAGCAAGAGCGCGTTGCCGTTCAGCCTCGTCGGACATTTTGGAGGTTTGGGGATGTATATCGATGTTTGGTGTCCAAAATATAGCTTTTTTTAAAGCTGCTTCAACTAAGTGGTTGGTTGGTTATGACGTTGTGGATATTTGTATTGTGTACAAATAGACGGCGATATCACGAATATTCGGCGCGGCCAATGGCGTATTTCAGATAGTGTCAATCGGAGTTGGTTGTTGAGTTATTGTACTGGAGACTATGAGAGGCACAGTCCAAAGCTAATCTTCAGATGCTCACGAAGCTTACCTCAACCCACTGCAGCCTTGAATGTGTACAGCGTACCTTACCCCTGCCAAAGCACAGGTCTTTTGTAAGGAATGTCGATTTACCGGGGATCTGCCGTGTTAGGGTTGCAGTTGGAGGCACAATAGCAGGATGGTATGTCAAATGCTTGGACACATTCTTTGGCACATGGTCTGGTGAAGTTTAGGCTTATTTTCAGGTAACTTGGCTTGATTTCCGCCGAGACTTGTGTAAAATCGTGGATAGGCTGCCCCACTTGTGGTTAGCCCATATAATATGAAATAAGTCCATCAAAACCCGTCGAAGCTTGGATAAAGCAACGTGGCGCAGTGGAAGCGCGCCGGGCTCATAACCCGGAGGTCCCTCGATCGAAACGAGGCGTTGCTAAGAGTTCATTCCAGCTCCGTTTCTTTTTTCATGGACCGAGGTTTTTGTTTTGTATTACAAGATATTGAAGAGGTGCTTGATTTCTTCACACAACTATGCTACTTGTATGTGCTGCAAGGACCTGCCTGCTTGCCGCTTACTTTCTTGTCAATCCCTACCTCTGCTCTAGCTATCATAGGTTGTGTGCAGCTGTTTGCAGCTGTCAGGACAGGGTGCGCTTCGTCACCTGAGGCTGTAAGATACAGCGTCCTTATCTTCAGCCTTGCCAACTTTTTTTTTTAACTACCAGGTGTATATCTCTAGCTTTAATTGACATCTCAAGCCAACCACAGCCACGACACTAAATCTCTCTTTCATCTTTCTTTCCCCTTTTCCAATCAATCGCTACCATGGACTATCAAAACCGGGCTGGCTCTAAGTTCGGTGGTGGTGGTGTCGCTTCTTACAGCGCTACAAATGCCGACCGCCGGGAGCGGCTACGTAAACTTGCCCTGGAGACCATCTCCCTCGACAAAGACCCGTACTTTTTCCGCAACCACATCGGCTCGTTCGAGTGCCGCCTGTGCCTGACAGTGCACCAAAATGATGGCTCATACCTAGCCCACACACAGGGCAAGAAGCACCAGACGAACCTAGCGCGTCGTGCTGCGCGCGAACAGAAGGAGGGCCGCTCACGTGGTACTGAGATTGACCCGGCTACGGGTCTACCTATAGCTCTTTCGCAGGGCACTAAACGCAATACCGTCAAGATTGGCCGCCCCGGCTACAAGGTCACCAAGATCCGCGACACGACGACCCGCCAACATGGCTTGCTCTTCCAGCTACAGTACCCTGATGCCCCGCCCGAGACACAGCCCAAGTGGCAGGTTATGAACGCATTTACACAGCGCGTTGAGGAGCCAGATAAGGATTTCCAGTATTTGCTGGTTGCAGCCGAACCGTACGAGACGGTTGGCTTCAAAATACCCGCGCGCGAGCTTGATCGTCGGGATGAGCGCCAGTTCACTTTTTGGGACCCCGATTCGAAGGAGTACTGGGTGCAGATTATATTCACAACAGAGCGGGAGGAGCGATTCGGAGCAGCTCCAGGTGTGGCAACTAGATGATTCACGGAATTTTGGTCTGTTTGTATTGATGCGGGTTGAAACCTCTATCACGGCGTTTTAGGTGTCTTGGGGGTTTTATGTGTGGAAATTGAATGTAATACCAGGGCAACTAGCTCCTTTTATCATATAAAGAGGCAACCATTAGAGTCCGTTATAAGAACTTGCATGTGTACATGTTGATATATGCTAGTGCTTCGTTACTCAAAACAAAATTTACAACATTGCAGGTGGGTTTGTTTGCGACCATGAAGTTCCAAACCCCGCGAAGCACAGAAATTCATTACTTGTCTCGCCTCCAAGTTGAATAAAAGAAGCGTTCAAAATTGAGGGATAATGGCTTCTAGATGGCCTATTAATATTGAACATTGAAAATCAGCCATGGCTTGTATACCATGGAGTAGATATTAAGCTCCAAGTTACCCAAATTAACGGAAGTTGTTGTCAAAACGCTTGAAGGTGTAGCCAATGAAAGGTAGACTCATCTCAGGCGATTCTTCGGTCTGCGTGGCAGCAGGACGGCCAGATTGCATGGCCTGGGCACGGAGAAGGGTGGCGTTGTCAGTTTGGTCGATCTCATCGATGGGGAAGTACGTGGTATCGATGTTAGAGGTCAACCGGGGCTCGAATGGTGCACGTATCCGGCGAAGTTGTTCAAACTCAACGCCGCGGAAAAATGGATGGCTCTTAATTTCGTGAGCACCGCCGCGTCCGAGGCGATTTTCAGTGTTGCAAATGAGGCTGAAACTGGTGTTAGTGTAGAAACAAAAAAGAAAAAGGGAGATAGGGAAAAAAGAAACTCACCTCCGAATAAGGTTTTCAGCTTCAACACCCAGAGTGATGTCGTCAGGGAAGTAGAGGGTTTGCCTCCAGTTGACAATCTTGCGGTAGGTGTCGTGGCTGTCCTCCGCACAGAACGGAGGCCAGCCGACCAGGCACTCAAACATGATGGTACCCAAAGACCACCAATCGCAGTCAAAGGTGTAGCCGCCGCCAGTGAAGATCTCAGGAGCAATGTAATCAGGAGTACCAACAGTCGAGTAGGCCATCAGACGTCTAGATCGCCTCCAGTCGTTGATCTGAGATCGGTTACTAACTGTTAAGTTGATCTGATCCAGTGCTACCGAGTTACGATCGCCACGGGGGCGCGTTGAGCGACCTTGCAGAAGCTGCTGGTAGTAATTGTTATCATGAAGACGCTGGAAGCCAGTAGAAAGGCCAAAGTCAGTGAGCTTAACGTGGCCACCACGATCCAGCAGAATGTTGTCGGGT
Source organism: Ceratocystis ficicola (assembly GCA_038407015.1). Classification (NCBI taxonomy): domain Eukaryota; kingdom Fungi; phylum Ascomycota; class Sordariomycetes; order Microascales; family Ceratocystidaceae; genus Ceratocystis; species Ceratocystis ficicola. The sequence continues at coordinate 59,708 of JAZBQP010000074.1, read as the reverse complement.
TTGATATCTCTGTGTAACAAAATGTTAGAAGCTGCTTTCCTTTTGCTTTGAGATTGCCTGTATCCTCTTACCTATGAATGAAATGCAGACTGTGAACGGCCTCGATGGCTAGGACAATTTCGGCAATGTAGAAACGTGTTATGTCCTCGGAAAAGATCTCATACTTAATGAGCATGGTCATGAGGTCACCACCTGGCAGGAACTCCATAAGCATGTAAAGGAAGTCTGCATCCTGGAATGTGGTGTACAGTTTGACAACCCAAGGGCTGTCAGACTCGGCCAGGATATCTCTTTCAGCACGGACATGGGCCAACTGGTCCTTGCGGAACATTTCCGTTTTAATGAGAGACTTCATGGCATAAACCTTTCCGTCGGCTTTCTTTTGTACCAGTTTAACCTCACCAAACGCACCCTTTCCAATAATCTTGATAGTGTTGTAGTTTTCTGGCTTATCCTTGGTGCGCAGGAAACGCAAATACTGTCCCTCTTTACGACCATGGGTAGACCATAACTGTTCACGTCGGGTGTTGCTTTGGTTGGGGTCCGAAAGCTTTTGTTCCAATTCGCTCTGTCTAAAGCAATAAGTTAGTATCTCCAACTCAGTTTGGGGGTCTGCGTTCAGGTGTATAAGCAGACTGAGCTTTAGATTTCAAGCATGAGCCTTCTTTCTTTTTTTTCCCCCCCTTTTTGCCGTGCATGCATACCTCTGGTTGCGCTCACGTGCGCGTTTGACGCTGTCCTTGAAGAAATCAGCAGCTAGTTGGGTGCACTTTCTTTGGTTGTTGTTGGCATTGGGTCCGAACTGCTCAGGGTTGCGTGAAGGGGCAGGCTGGAACTCCAAGTTACTGTTACTGGTTCCGGAACGGGACGATGGCAGGGGTGGAGCATTTGCGTAGCCGGAATAGCCCTGCTGCTGGCCGTTACCACCTGCGGTGCGGGGCCGTTGAGCGGTAGGAGGATTGCGGGCATTTCCCGTGTAAGGGGCCTGGCGAGAGTTGGGAGTGGCACCACCGCCCAGCTGCGAAAACTGCTGGGCTAAGCCAACATTGGGATCGTTGCCAGGAGTATTACTACGCTGCTGATATCCCCCATTCTGATAGTCAACTACAGCAGTGCCGGCAGCTGGAGGCTGTTGAAAAGATGCTGAAGCATACTGGCCGCCCTGCTGGAAATAACTGCCAGGGGCAGAGTAGCCCTGAGACGAGCCAGTGTACTGTCCGCCCTGTTGTTGAGCAGCTCCGCCGGCAGCAGCAGCCGCTTGGCCATTGGGGAAAACGGGCTGTGGGAAGGTAGAAGGCGTGGTGGGATAAGCACGATCGGGCGTAGCCAAGCGTTCATTGTTGCTTCCAAAATTGAGGAAGAGGCGATTGTTGTTGGCGTCCATTGTCGCAGAAAAAGAGGACAGGTGATGGAGGATGATCCGGTGATGGAGAGCGAGGCAGAGAGAGGAACAGGGATCGAAAAGAAAAGAAGAAAGCTGGCCAGGAAAATTGGGCCAAGGCTTGTCGAGAGGATGTAGACGGAGGGGATTAAGCTGAGATTGGAATTGAAATTGAGGGGAAGATCTCAAGAGGCGGATGTCGAAGCTGGGGTCGAAAGTTGGACGGAGGAAGGATAGAGAAATGAAGCAAAGTCGCAAGCAGCTGGGAGCTGATGAAGTTCCAAGCTCTTAATAGTCTAGGCCAGCCAGAGTTACGAAGCACAACAGAGAGGAGAGGAGAGAGAAAAAGGAAGAGGAGAGGAAAAAGAAAAGGCCAGGCTCCTGAAGCCCGCACCAACTGGAAAAGAAAATCCAGGGGACAAGAGAGCATGGAGGCCTAAGAACAGGCCCTGTGCTAGTCTGTAGCAACTACAGACAAGCTAAGCAACTCTCCTGAATTGGTGCAGGAGGGAGGAATGGGGGTGTGCTCTTGGATATTAGACAAAAAAAAAAAAAAAAGAGTGAATGAAGGAATTAGATGGAAATAAGAAGCTGATTATGAGACGAAGAGAAGAGGAGAAACAGAAGCAAGGAAGAAAAAAAGAATGGGCGTTGGGTAAAAGAAATTAGGAGAGGGAAAGAGCAACGGTGCAAAAGGCAGTTGCATGATAGTGCTCTGCTCTTTTCCTTTCTCACCCACATTCCATGTTCTCCAAGTTCGTGGATGTGGACAAGATGAGACTAGGCCAAACAAATACCGGCGGCTGCAATTTTAACTAGCTAGTTGTCCTCTTTCTTAACTTCTTGCGTATTATTGTGGCTAAAAGAACGAGCTCGCTGCAAAAGTAGCACAGATTGAAGGAGTGACTTTTTGTAGCTGTCCAACTTGTAGCCCACCACCAGCCAACCACCACTGCTTAGTGTTTCTAGAAGGAAGTCACGTCGCTCCTTCCTCTAGTTTCTTGTTAGTGGTGCTGGACGCATGGTAGCGGTACGTACACACCATCGACTCGAGCCAGTAATTGCAGTCTCTGTTTGGCAATGTCTGGGGCCTGGTCTTGGTGGTACATCTGTACATCAGTACATCTGTCCATAGCTCCATTCCATTTTGTCGAGGTTCTCCCTCTTGCACACCTCTTGTCTACGTTAGAAAATACAACAACAACAAGCACACCTCTTGTCTTGACCTGTCTTGTTTTGTCTGGCCTAAAGCCTACCCAATTCACCCATGCCCTCACCAAGACTGACTTGTTGTCTTTGGCATGCTTCTTGCTTCTTGCCTATAGGTGGCCCCCTTTATCGCAGGTGGGGCGGTAGGACAGACGCCAACAAGACAGTGTGAAATATGTACACCTCATGTTGTCTTCATCGAATAGCGGTTGATCCGAGTTGAGAGCTCGATTCAACCAGCAAATACCCAAGACTGTTTTCAACGAGAAGCCCAAGCACATTTTCGTTTGTGAAACCATTTGAGAACTAAATGGATGACCACAAAATAAGTGTAAGTTTGGGTGCGACTCGAGGGCGTGTATTTGCATGTGCTCTAAACCCAATGAGCATCGTTTCTCTACCTCCTCACTCAAGCCTTGTCGCTAAGAAACAATAGCGCAGTCATATTCGCTTCAGTATCCAGCATTCACATCATCAGTGATTGGGCGAACAAAGCTATCCGAAGCGCCCCCTTTTTTCCCTTCATGGCTTTGAGAGCCGACGACAAACTGATGCAATGCAACTAAAGGGTAGCGGTGCGAACCCCTGCCGAAACCCGCCTCCTCGATAAACAGATTATATTTTTCTTTTCGGTGGATTAGTCAGTGTACTGTATATAAGAATAGCTCCATGCACATGGGTGATAGCTCCATCCACAGTGACATCCCATCACCCATCCACGATCATCACCACAACCTACCCAAGTCACTAGGTGAATATTCTTCTTCGCTTTCTTGTCTGTACATGATTTGCTAATGCGGCTATAGAACCACCGCGATGTCGTCAGGCTTCATCAGTAGTGGCAAGATCGAGGGGCAAGACCCATCGCGGCCACTCTCATCCGTAGCTTCACCCACGCCGCTCATATCGCACCCTAAAAACACCCTTGGCAAGAACCAAGACGCATGGGATCAGGTCCAAAAAGAGGTCATTGCTGAGCGCCAGCAGCGCGCTGCTGAGCGTGCCAAAGCTATCAACGGCGAAGAAAAGAGTCTATATGAGATCCTGCAAGCAAACAAGGCCGCTAAGCAGGCCGCTATAGAAGAGCAGAATCGACTCTCGAACCAGTTTCGGGCCTTGGATGACGATGAAGTCGAGTTTCTAGATCGCGTGAGAGAGTCCAAGCGCTCGGAGGACAACAGGGTCAGAGAGGAGACTCAAGCAGAATTACAGGCGTTCCGCCATGCGCAACAAAGCACAGCAAACGAGTCGCAAAAGTCCCCGGATGGCGGTGATGTCGGTGAGACTGACTGGGCACTTAACCGGAAGAAGAGAAAGGCCAAGTCAACATTGCTCCGGAATGTTAAGCACAAGACTGAAGATTACTCTGCAACAGAGGGAAAGATGGCAACTCTAGAGGGAAAAACGGAGGCTCCCACCACCACGACTACTACTATTACTGCTACTCTCGGCACTACATCAGCCACTTCTTCTAAGAGAGCAGCAAATCCCACAATAGGTAAAGCCAACTCAGATACTAATCCACAAGCCTCTATTGAGGCAAAGTTACCACACGCAAAGCCGACATTGGTTGGGCTTGTGGACTATGGCTCTGATTCTGAATAGTCACATGTAGTCATGTTCAAGAAACCAATTAAGTGGTGTTTCTGAAAATTGGAATTCCTCGCCGCCTTTTATTCGTACAATCGGTGTGATGTGTGCATCAGCTCTCTCTCGAGCTTCAGTGCAGTAATGTTACATACAAGGCATGAGATGATATACATATACAGCTCAATCTCTCCCCTCCAAGCATTTCTCCCAACTGGCTTCTTCACTCATTATCAACATCAACCGTAGGCTTCTTCTGTTGGCCTTGCACCTGCTTCACACCCCAACGCCACAGCTGTCTTAAAGATCCCTTTGTCCAGCCCTCGATCTTTTCTTCGGGAACAACCACCAAATCTGCCTTTTGTTGCACCTCAGGCAGTAGCTCGAATCGGCGCATACGCTCAATAATGCGTGGGTCTAGGACAACATCGTGCTTCCACACGCGCTCTTTCTTAATCTTGGGCACCTCTTCGCCCTCAGCTGGTGGCTTCTCATCTTCCCACACCCATTTGCCCCAGTCTTTTTCCTCCCACGCAAGTGCGCTCTGCACCTCGTTCTGGCCTGCAAACTCACTACTCTCGGGAGCTGGATCCAGCGCCCAGCCGCGGTGAGCTGCAAAGCAGGCCGCAGCAACTTGTGCGCCAATCTCATCTGCAAGTTTGCGGCGATTAAAGTAACGCCAGAGACGCGTGAAGGTGCCTGCAAAGCCAAGCAAGTGTGGGTATACAACGGGCTGTGCTGGGTCAAAAACACTGGGGATGTATCTCGGTATGTCTTCATCGGGATATTCAGAAGTTGAATTGTACGAGGGCGGCTGTGGTGGACGCTCCTTCTCCTTCTTCTCGCCGTTGGCTTCCGTCTTCTCTGCCTCCGGCTTTGGTTCCTCTGGCACCATCAGATGTGAAGGGCACTCCAACGGACCCAGCCAGCCCTCATGCGTGCCACGTACGTACTCCTTCCATGCATGGCGACCAACGACAATATCGCCTCGGATGCCCTCATACTCAGGAAGCCCTTTCTCGCGTCTGAAAGCATCAATACGTTGCGCAGTTGTCAGTGCCTCCTGCGGAATGCCCTCGCTCTCACGGCGGCGACGGCGGATTTTCTCCGCTACTGCGGCGCGGATGTCGCCTTGTTGACGGCCTTGAACAAACTCCCAATCCAAGCCAGAATCGCTGAGCACGGGCTTGATGAACTCGAGGTAATAATCCTGGGCACTACGTAAACCATCACCTGGCGGTGCGGCTAGGAAAATTGTCAAGCGACGAGGTAATTCGTTGCCGTTAGCTAGCGGCTGACGGCCCAGCTCAGAGACGACCTGATGCCATTTGGCGGTGGCGCGCTTTTTCTCCCGCTTGTCGTATATGATGGCTGATGCGAGCGCAGTCGATAATGTGAGGAAGATCATCCAGTTTCGAGACGGCAGTTTTGAGGGTAGATTGGGTATGCCTAGCATACGAAGGGCTGGGTTGCCCCCCACAGGCTTTTTGTAGGTGGCCACAGGCTCTGCAGCGGCCATCTATCAGCACATGATTTAGTATATGATATACGTAGACTGGATAGAGGGGTAGTTTAGTTAGCGAAGGATATTCTTCAACATACCGGCTTCGCAGTCTCAGCAGAAAGCTTATCTGACATTGCTAAAGAGTTTGAAAATATCGAGCGTAGCTAAAGAGGCATGCACCGGCTGTACGAGTCCAGTTTTCTCGGGCCTGAGTAGCATCCAAGTTTCTTCAGCTTCAACTTCCGGGCCACCACTTAGGTGAAGGCTCTCACAAAAAAATTAGACAAGGCTATAGTGGGTCTGTTCTAATGACTCCACTTTTGACGACAATCCGGTATCTGCAGCCTTGTGCCACTTCTAAGGGTATGAATATGGCAGGGGGAATAAAAGTCATTCAATCAAACATGAGATATGAGAGGGAAGCCCGAAAATATACAGATGCAAATTTTTGCACTAGGGTTTTGGAGTTGTATTGATTGCTGAGAGCAAATACAAAAAAAAAAACAGAAGAGAAGAGCAAAGACGTGAGTCATTTGTCTGTTAGCCGTGAAGCTCAAAAGCTTCAAAGCAAGTTATGTCTAATTAACAAGAAGCAGAGGACCAAATGACACACGCGGACAAATAAAGACCATGCATGCCAGACAGATAAAAGCAGTAGACAAGGGGGATAAAGAAACGGATATGTACAACGAATAGAAAATGCAGAAAAAGAAGAAAGATATAATCAAAGAAAACTTTTTTCCGAAGGAATAATTTTGAAATGCGCAAAATGCTTTTTGTTAACCACGCATAATGAGATAGAGACAGAGATTCGACACGGCCTTTGCTTCTGACGTTGGCTTATGTAAAGCAAAGCAAAAACAGCTAGAAAAGAGAGAAAACGGGAAAATATTTAAGCTTAGCCGATGTCAAGTGCATATCCCGAAATTCGTCATGACTAACAAAAAAAAGCGTAGGAAAGGGGAAAAAAATCAAATAATAAAAAAGGACTGAGACTGAAAATAACGAATGTGTCGATTCATAAAAAGGTAAAGGTTGGATTGGACCCTAAGTCCACCAGCAGAAGAATGAACGAAAAAAAAAAAAAAAAAAAAGAAAACTCCCAAGAATCAAATGTGCTCCACCAAGAAACCCAATAAAGAAAATAAAAGCCTCATACCACCGCGTCAAGGAAAAAAAATAACGATAGAAGATAAAAATAAATCTTGCGTCATGGTTGACTTGTCACTGAACTATCAGCTATAGCATCTCTTTTGAAAAGATGAAGGGGTGGTGCGTGTGTGTACAGCCAAAGACAACAAGAAAATGAAGAAGAGAAAAAAAGGTTCAAGAAAGAGAAGAAGAAAAAAAACGGTATCCGCAGTCTATCGGGACGCCGGAGTCCAATAAATCATGAAGCCAGTAAAACCGAGAGTAACGCCGAAACAGTGCTGAGCAAGAAAGAAAATGGTGTGGAAAAACAGGTGTCAAGAAAAACAGGTAATCATAGCAAGGTAGCTTTATGCGTTTTGAGAAGTGGCCCTAGGATTAAACCAGGAACAGCAAGGAAAAAAGAACAAAAGAAAAGACGAGAAACAGGGCGCAGTGAAAAGTCAGTGTAGAAAAATAAAGAGAAACCCCCCACAGTAAAAAGGAAAGAGCGACACGAGGTTCATGTCAAGATGCCAAGGGTATCATAGGATGCGATGCTCACGCCGTAATGCCAGTTCGGTTGAAAGGAAAGGATCAATGACACAAGCCCAGAAGAAAAAATGAAATGGGGGAAGAGAAATGACAAGGTGGTGAAAGAAAAAGGGTTCTGGCGAATGTTACGGCGTCGAGGAAAGACAAAGGAAAATAAAGACCCAGGCCAAGCAGAAATGCATCCTTGTCACTTAGCCGACTACAGCTTGGCTATAGGCATGAGCACCACCCAGGTAGGTCTTGTCTGCAACATGGCAGCCAGTACAGCAAGTGCAGTTACCAGACGACGGTTCCCATGGGCTGTACGGATAGCGGCCACTATAATTGCTCGTGCGACTGGGATAACTGCTGTTGGGCCCTTGGCTAGAATGGTGATAGCTTCCATTGTATTGCAACTGTTGATCGAACCATTCATTGTAGCGCGAGTTGACAGTGCATGCAGAAACAACGTGCTCAGGAGTGGCATACCCCGAGTCGGGGGGCGTAATCGGAGCATTGTGGTTGTGGTAGGAAGCACTACTCCAGTCGTAGTGGGCAGCGTCTGACTTGGTACTGTAGCGACCAATGTCGAGAGAGCCACGACCGCTTGAATAAGAAGAAAGAGGTGAAGTAACACCCCGGGCATGCGAGGGGAAGGCGGTCTGGATAGTAGGCAGGTCAGACAGCTTGCGGGCCATGGCCATGGCGCGTTCCGCAGCGCGAGCCTCCTCTTCAGCAGACTTGCGGCTGGCCAACCAGGAGTGCCAGTCTGAAAGCCAAGCCTGGTAGTCCTTAGTCTTATCCAAATTAACATACAGCTGCCAGTGGCAGGCAGCAAGCCACTCAAACTCAAGCGTGTTGAGCTCCGAGACAGGAATAGAAGTGACCTCGGACCATGAACGGTTCTGGAACGTGTTATCGTCGAGGAACTTGCTGGCGAGCAGCAAAGCGACAGTGAGATAGCGCCAAACCTCGCCTTCACTGGCCTTGTAAGGGCCGTGAATCTGAGGGTTAGCCTTGATTGTGTTGATCCGCTTGGCCAGGTAGTTCATACCAAGGAGAATTGTAGTGCTAGGAAGTCGTGTCGCAGTAAGTATCTGAGTAACGAATTTCCGGAACCGATCTGATACTGGCGAATCAGGCATGACTACACGAACAGCCATTTCAGCGACGTAGTCAGTCATGTGTTCAACCTCGTAGTCGAGGACAGCACAGACACCACCAGGCATTTTGTCGACGTTTCTTGTGTTGGAAGAAAGGAAAAATGATTGTGTAAAACAGATTTTGCAGCTAATCAGTTACTGAGTAGCAGAAAACAGAAGACGCGTAGGAATCAAGTGTCCGAGGCTTTGATGATGACAATTTTGAGGTGTCGAATAATCAGACTCTTCTGGCAGAGGGGAGATCCGGGGATCACAACAGAGCAACTCGAAGTCGATTAGGAAGAAAAGGAAGATTAACGGGGAGGTTTCCACGTTAGTACTCGAATTTAGCCATGAAACTTCGGCTGCCGACAAGTTCAAAAATGGGTTCAGATGTATCTTCTCGCAGAGAAGCGCAGGCTATCAAGGCAGCTATCAAGACTCTGTTGTTCGATAGGTGAGGGAAACCAAAAAGGATGTGATCTCTGTGTTGAAATCAAGTAGATAAAATGGATACAAGCTAGGGAATAGAATGCTAAAATTCTAAGTCATGATGAGTTAGTGGTGGTCTACAAGATGGTCTTGTAAGAGGTTTGACACTGGAAAACTTACCTAAAGCTGATTTTTGAAGGGATGTGTTGAATTGAGGAAGAGAGAAAAGGAAAAGGAAAAGGACACCACAAAGCAAATGCTCAAGACAACTCCTTTTCGAAGCAAAGAAAAAAAAATATACAGGAAGTCGATGTCAGGTTGTCGCGGCAGGTCAAGGACTGAAGGTACGGAAGGGGAAACACTAGGCGGTGCTGTACGTTGTAGCCACGATTATGGATGAGGAAGCAGGAACTTGGCAAATAACTTTTGAGGGGATTTCAACGAGTCATGTAGTGTCGGCAAAGTACTTGACTGAAGGGGGAGGGGGGGTGTTACTGGGTGCAGCAGATTCACGATCGAGGCCGTAAATCTAGATATCAAGCTGGCCAGCAAGAAGCAAAACAGAAAAGAAGGTCGAGTACAAGACGAAGACAGTAGAACAGAGCAAACGAAGGGTGATAAAAAGAACAAAGGCGAGCAAAGACAAAAAAGAGAAGAAAAAGGAAGAAAAAGGTAACCGTACGGCTAAGAGATGCACACACAAAACCTGTGGAAAAACCGTCAACACAATAACGAAAGGGTCGATGGTTTTGATGGGAATTGTCGAGGAGAGGTGGTACGTTGGTTGTGATCTTCGTTGTTTTTGGCGGAGGGGGGGTTGTTTTTAGCACAAAGCAAAAAGAAAGAAGAAAGGAGAGGAGAGAAAGAAAACAAGGAGATCAAGAACATATGAGAAGGGCTTATGGGCCTGCGAAGAATAATAAACTAAACGGGTGGAGTGTACAAGTATCAAGTACACAGGTACACAGGTACAACAGGTACACAGGGTACACCAGCGTATGTTCTACTTTTCTATTTGGTCAAGCTGCCTTGATTGTGGTTGGCTGGCCGGTGTCGTGTCTGCCTTTTTCTCCTCTACTTTTTTTTTAGTGGGCAGGATAGGAGGAAGGCAACTGCCCTGATCAGGGGTGAGGGCAGCAGTGACGAAGAGGAGTCGGCCAGTCGCTGCCAGAAGTCGGGGGGAGTAAGAGGAAAAAATTTACTTGTAGCGCGCAAAAGAAGAGGGGGAAAAGAGAATCAATAAATTGTATAAAAAAAGAAAACTGGAATTGTTCCCTGAGAGGCACCAGAGCCAGGTTCCTTCCTCCAACATTATACAGGCGCGCAAGATCTACTATACACCCAGTATTGAATAAAAGTGGGCCCTCGTTGAGATGAGGGCAAAGGGGTGGGTGAGGGCATGTCTGAGCTTCTACCAATGAGCGAAGGTGTGTTTTTATCATGGACACACGCCTACTGGGAAGAGGCCGCGGAAGGGGCGGTGGATGACCCCATCAAGTGCAGTTTCTGAGGAGAGGAAAAAAAAAAAAGGTTGACTTTCGCTCGTCCCTTCCAAAGCGGCAGCGGCAAATAGAGAGAATCCAGGTCAGGTCAGGTCAGGACAGGCCAGTTAAAGTCCCCAAGTCCGCGTTGTTGTCCCAGCTCCCTCGCTCCAAGTGACTATTTTCCTATCTGTTTCACTGCTGCTGCATCTAGGATAAATGAAAATGGCACATTGGCTGGCCGGTGCGAAAGAGGTAATGAGTTGAGAAAATTTTGTCTTGTCACCAGACGCACTAAGTTCTTGCTTGTTTCTAGGGTTGAAATGCTGCCTCCTTCTCTTTTTGTCTAGCCTGCAGCAAGAGGACGAACGCCGGGAAAGTCTTAACAGCAGTGAGAGGGAATGAAAAAGAAAGAGAGGAAGGCCCATATTTCCTGTTTCATAGCCAACTGTGTACTCTGTTCTGGCTGCCGAAAACAGCGCTCCTAGCAAACACGCTGCTTTGATGTTGCAGGACAGCAACAGCCTTTGCTTCGTTTATTCTTTGTGGCTGTGAACAGATGAGACAAGGGGAAATATCTAGAGCATGCAAAATAATGTAAGGCAAGTACATACGTATGCTCAACACCGCAATACGCCAGTTGAAATTATCAATGTGCTAACTTACACGAGAAGGAGCCCAGTTTTGGGCCGCGCTGATTGGCTGTCTGCCTTGCAAGGCCCCAGAAAATTCAAATTTTACACTTGATACTAACACTGTACCAAGAAGAGAAAAAAAAATTAAGAGAGCTGGGGCCCTGTTTCCAGCGTGGCTTTGTTCACATCACAGCCAATGCAGTCATTAATTAACCACCCAAACCCAACACTAGCACAGCTGCCAACGCTCTCTATCGACCTGGAGCAACTCTACGGCGACAAAGTAAACCCCGACAGTGCTAAAAACACCTCAACAGGCTTGTAAACGGCGCGCCCAGAAATTTAGCTTGTGATATAGTGTGCATGATCTTTTTATGCTACTTAGCTTGGTAAGAGTTTAGCACAGTACTTCGACGTCACTTTATGCCACCCATTTACCGGAGTAGCAGACACCCTAAAATAGCTACTGGCTGTGCTGAACAGAGTCGGGGAAGCCTGGCCCCCCCTAGCGTAACAGGAGGGCGTCCTGATCACAAGGCAGCGGGTTGATTCATAATTTCATCATTGTGTACAAGTGGACCGCCTGAATCCCTTGTCTCAGTGGGCTATACAGGGCCTAGAACTAGCCTAGCTTCAGAAGGCCATTGCAGCGAGTCTAGCCTTATTTTAGTCCAGGCTACCAGAGTCCCAACAAACATGAGAAAGAGGACAAAAAACAAGGGAACCCTCGGAATTCTGGGCCAAGGGAAGCAAAAATGTGAGCGCGTCCCCCTTGATCTCGACGAAAGTAGGTCCGACCAGAGTTTTGTGCAAGGGTTGGGATAAAATGAGATGGTTGGCCAGTATTGCTTCATGGATCAACTGTTCTTGTGCTAGCATATGCAAAAATAGAAGTTATTCCTGGCTGTTAGGGCACTAACATTGCATGGCCAGAAACAGCGCGGGATCTGATAGTGCAATATTTCCCCTCCCAAGTCAGGTGGAGTGGGAGAGCCCAAATCTGAAATTCACTCTGTCTGGAGCCAGACTTTCTCAATGGAAAACGTTCCTTTCATTTCAAACAGGTGTCAAAAATGATTGGCGGTATACAAGGAACCTAATACGACCCGGAAGACATAGAATTACGCATGTGGTTTACTAAAAAGAACAGGAGAGGTGCACTTCATCATCTGGCTCCTGTTTTCCAAGTCTTTTTACCGGGATTAAGCAGGCGATAGTGGTGGGATGAGCCCCATTGCGCTCTTGCTCTGCGGCTTTCTCACACACGATTACATCATGTCAGACAAGAAGGGCAAAGTGCGCCCAAAGAGGCCGTGGCTATCCATGGCCCAATTCAAAGGAAACTTAGTCACCTACATCCCATGTAGTAAAGCCGTTGTTTCTATTTCGCGCCCTCTCTCCATTACGATTGCAAGTTGTCCTGAGCTTCCTCATGACGAGCTTTGGTGATATGGAACACCGGAAACTTTTTCCTTGGGTCCTGGACCCTAACTTGAGTCATTTAGACATCTGAGTGTCTGTCTCCTGTTCTTTTTGTTTATTTTTGGTCAAACAGCTCTCCCTCTAATGAGAGGGGGAGGAAAAGAGAGTTTTCTCTTTTGGCCGCTTCCCAGGCTTTGTTTTCTCTCCTCACCACACCACCACATGTATGCACATGCACCAAAGCCTCTTCTCCTACTGATCCTACCTTTCTGGCCAATTGCAATTCGCGTCTGGATCGCTTCTAGAACTTGGCATGAGGGTGTACTTAGCGCACAAATGTCTTTGAATTCTTTTTGCTCATTTTCTCTTTGTCTTGCTTCGTCCATTTTTTGATGCGTGGGGGGAAGAAAGAGAAGGAAGAACGGGACAACTCAAGAGTCAAGCGGATGCCTGAAGCCTGAAAGGATACTAACAACAGGAACCAAGCTCATAGTTCGCGACGGATCTCAAGCCCAGGATGGATTAGTCAACCAGCCGAGGTTTCCTTTCTCCCTCCCTTCCTCTCGCGCCCCTCCCTCTTTTCCCCTGGGTGCTGATAACCCTCGTAGGGGTTATGCCATTGGCAATTTGAAGCCCCAGGATAAACCAGAGCAGGTTGAGTACCAATGGTAGCAAGTGATGTGATGCGCTGGGATGTCACATGCTTGGGCTAATTTTGGCCACTGGAAGGCGCACAGGAAAGTTGTATATGTCCGCTGTTTTATGTCAAGTCACGATGGGCTAGTTTATGGCATGGTTTGCATCCTTGAGTCTGAGACAGCGTGTGTATACTTTTGGTCGGGCCGGTTCCTTTCTTTCCTGGAGCCTAAGCAAAGCAACCTATAGGCTTAAATGACTCCTGCTGTATTACGAAGGCCAACCTAACCCTAACATTGACACACTGACACGACTTCTCTTCATGACGCTGTGTCTTGTTTCACCAGACCCAAAGTGCTGTTGTTTTCTTTTTCGCTTTTTCAACAAGGGACCTCGACATTGTTGATTTTTTTTTGCTAATTTTTTCCCCCTATTTGTAAGGGACAAGCCAGCTAATGTGGGGCCCTATCGGGTGGTGTTATCCAAGACAACTGGTACCTCGAAGCTAATCGAAGAACAAAGAAAAGATCAAGGGTGCAATATACACACAAGGACCTCAGATACATCAGGAGCCAAGGAGAAATCCAATCCCACGGCTTTTCGCCAGAATTGAGACACTTTTTTTTTTTTTTTTTTTTTTGATAAAGGGGATAGGGAGGAGTGAAGACTGAGCTGCAGTTGAAGGTGGGTGGGAGTTTAAGAGGCACAGGAAGTGCGAAGTATCAACGCCTAGGATGTTATATGCTGCATCACGTTCAATGTGAATGAAGATCTCAGGAAGTAGAAGGAAGGCTCAGTGAGGCACTGATCCTAGATATTGGACTTAGGTCAACGAGAGCGACACAAGGGCCAGAGGTGGCTACTATCGGCATGGAAGCGTCTGTCCAACAGAGCCTTTGGGACGCGCTGCTTGTTTTCTTGGGAGGGAAATGAAAGCTAGAGCGCGATTGGGGTATCCAAGGCAGGATAAAACACAGGAGATCAAGCTGATTTGACTGATTATGCAGCATGCAGGGAACAAGAGGAAAGGAAAGCAAGGCCCTGCATCACAGTAATAGGGACTAGGTGTAGTCTAGAAGGCTGGTTCTCCACGTTTCTAGGGAGAGAAGAGATATCTAGTGTGTCTTTCAACGCCCTAGGTTGATGCGAAATTACTGGAGAGGTGGATAAACAAAAGGTCTGGAAGAGCCCGGCTAGTCCTCGTGCTGTGTACTTTTTTCCCCAATATTTTCACCAAGCCTGGACATCGTCCTCAGATGCATGCTGGCCTGCCTTTCTCCCACACTTTGCGGATGTAATTCAACACTTTGATAAAAAGGCCGAGCCTTGGCAAAGAAGTGTGCATGCGTGCAGCCCATACCGTATTTTATTTGTATGCATATAATGTCGCAGCGCATGCAGATGTCGACGAAAAAAAAGTAGAGGAGTGAAAAGCGAGTAATAGCCTGGCTACATATTTCGTTGGCGGGGGTTTCTTTCCCCTCCTTCGGGGCTAGGCCAGGACAGGCCCTCTGTGCCCCCACTCAAGCCCCGACTGTTGAGGAGCTTAGCATCCGCTTCTATGGCTTCATCTTGCCTCATCCTCTGATTTGCGGATTATCGTATGGTCTCTTGCGATCCACATGTTTCTGGGCTGCTTCTTGCTTGCTTTCTATTTGCCAGTCTCTCTTTCCCCCATCCCCCCCATTCCCTGCCCTTTTGCTCCCCTCACCTGCTCCTCCCTCTCCCTCCCTCCTTCTCCCCCTCCCGTCTTCCCCCGCAACTGCTACTACTGGCTTTACCCCTCCTTTGCTCCCCTCACTTCACATATCCCCATTCCTGGGTGTAGGATGTGAGTGCAGCTGCATCTGGTATTTGTTTTCAGAGGCTTGCTGGGCCGGGTTGGCATCCGTGGTGGTGTTGGCGATTTCTTCTCTTCCTCAAGTCCGGCCGTAGCCGGCATCCTTTTGGGTACGGTTTTGTTCTTGGATACAAAGGCGATTCCTTCTCTCTTAGTGTCGTGTTGACCCTCCGATATCGTCGACCTGAAGTTGCATCCAAGTGCTAGAGGAACTGGGACATTCTGAGCATTTTTCAGATAAACACGGTCGTCAGATCATGGAAGAATCTGGCTCGAAGTCAACCATGACGTCAGACCGGAGAGAGACGTGATACAAGGGAACTTGCCACAAGTCACGGGAGAATGACGCACCAGCTGTTAAACAGAAGCGCATAATAGGATTGAATGATTTTCTTGGGCTACTTACTCCTGAATTTTCTAGCATATTGAGAAGTCATGTCTTGCTGTTCATGTCCTGGCAGAACCGCAGAAGGAAAACCATTTTCGATTGAACCGCGGTTCCTCTATCTTGACGTCCTTCTGGCGAAAATGAAAAGTTATATCGATCCTGCCTGACTGATTGAGAAAAAGAAAAAAGAAAAAAAAAAAAGGAGCACACTGGTCTGCTTGTGGCCCAGCAAAGTAACAAAAGAAGGATTTGGAATTTGGATTAACGCCTGCAAGAAATGAGGAGGCGAAAGTGAACGAGGAAGAAAATTCAACATCCGGGTCTGAAAGAGTACTAGCCTGTTCTGTGAGCTGGCATCTCTAGTTCAAGGAGAAAAAACTTTGAAAAGCTTAGTGTCCAACGTCATCCTGCCATTTTCAAGGTCCAGGGTGCGAGGAGAGGAGCAAGCCATGCAGAGAGTAAAGCGCCTAGAAGAGAGACACTGCTATAAGACACTTTGTTATGGTGGGACTGACGCTAAGCATCTGCTTTGACGATGCACGACTGAGAGAGTTCTCGGTCTATTTGACGATATTTGCTTGACTTTGCGGTGAGGAAAAAATCCATGGTGTCCACCTGACGTAAGGGTTTGGGGTTTGGCACATTAAGGTTTGTCCTATAACGTTCTAGCGGCTAGTTGACTAATGGACCATGGCTGGCTCACAGAGAGTAACATCATCACCTTCCTTCCCGTATAAAGTATCTAATATCACCCTAACGATTCCATATAATCGCTCATGGCTTGAACACTACGGAAGAAACAACATGGCGTCTGTACATTGGTACATTACGTCTATGTAGACTGTTTCCCTTTTCCCCGCCTCATGTACCAAGAAAAACTCCGCGTTCACCGGAGTGGATAAATCAACAAGAATAAAAAGACATAATGGAGGGGAACCGGTCTAATATAATAGGCGCTTGCTTGTATGCATTACAGGGGTAGAATCCTGGTATTTCCTCTCTGAAGAGAGAAAAAAGTTTTACTTGCTCGTCTCACGACTTGGGGGCTTTTGCTTCAATATACGAGATTTGCTGTCCTGGCGGGGGAGGGGGCTGTTGTAGCAGCTGCCGCACATGCCATATCGCCGACGGTGGATGAGTCTTGCCGGCCGACCAGATGCTATTATTGTTTGCTAATTCTTGTTCAGGGAACCCAGAAAAAAGGCAGCATGAGTAGCTAGAGAGCTAGAACTAGAGCTAGAGCTAAGGAGACAAGCGGTGAAGCTTTGATTTGTGTACATACATAGCACACGATGCCTACATGCTGGTTGATTTTGTGGGCCTCAATTACAGAAGAACAGCATTTCCTACGCTTTGCTACTGGTCTTTCCCTACGTGAGTCTGTTTGTCGTACGTCATCATTTGTGTCTCGCATGTCCTTTAATATTACATGGCATATACATATGAGAAGCAAACAGGCTCCATGGTGGGTGTAGGTAGATACAAGGTACGTACTATGTACATATTTGTGGGCTGAAAGGCACTTGACCAAGCTTCGGAGCTACCCTCCTTCTCCTCCGGAAAGAAGAGCGAGAAGAACATAGAATGATGTGGAATAGAATCGAGCAGTAGGAGGAGAAGCATGTAGAAGGCCACAAGAAATGGAGCAAGAAAAGCGCTAAAAGGCACTTTCCGGATTCGGCTTGCTTGTGTGTGTTGTATCAGCGCACTCTGTGCCGTAGTTTCTGCCTCCTTCATTTTTGTGTGCGTTCGCATGTGGTCAAGGTGCTTTGTACTTGTGGACTTTCCAAAGTACTTTCGTTGTGGGTATGGCCCAACATAGAAAAAAAAGCTACGACAAATTGGCAATATCCTGACAAGGATCCGGCGGATGGTGAGTAATGGGAAAAAAAGTGCTAGGTAGAGAGGGTCAGGGCTAGGGCTCTAGGAAGGAAAAGGGAAGGAGAAGGCGAAGTACACAGAAAAAAAAAAGCAGTTGCCTTCACCAGTGCTGCAGGACAACGGAGTCTAAGAACCGTTGGGCAAAATTTGTGCATGTTTTAGCTGTGGGTAGATGGAAATGGAATGAGAGAGCACGCGACACCAAGGACGGGACCGGACGGCCTCAACACCAAGACCAGCCAAGACAATCCTTAATCGAGACTGCAAAACTTTCTTTGTTTCCTTTGCTTTCCTTGCTTTTTTTTTTTCTTTGTCTTTTTGCTGCTTACCCTGTATCTTCGTCCTCCTATTTGGCATTTTATTCTCTGGTGGCATCTATTTTTAGCACGGCCCCACCAGCAACAAACCACCAAGCGGCCGAGAGCAGGTATGATGCCGGACAGACAGGCAACAAGAAGAATGGACGAATGAGCGGGGCTGGCACGGATGGTGGGAGACAAGTTCCTAAGGCCCAGGGAGCACTCAACAAGGGAGAAGCGTTTTAGGTTTTGAAGCTCGATGCTGCCCTGTTTCTGTTGTCTAGACAAGGGGAAAGGCAGGGCGCAATAGAGACGAGACAAATGAATGCTGTTCCTTTCCTCATCAGCATCGAAATATCAGGGTTGGAGGCCGTCTGGTTGCACAGCCTAGAACAGGCCAGGCTAGCCCCTTAGCTGGCTGGCTCCGGCTACAGGAGGGGCGTTTCTTGCGGTGCCGGAACACGCACAAACACACAGTTCTTCTCTTCATACTCGTTTCCTGGTCTTAACATACGAGACGATGACCAGGAGCCACACAACTGACAGCCATATAGAAGACCTTCCTTTCTGGAGGCCTGTGTTTTTTTTTTGCTTCTTCTTTTTGCCCTTAGGCTGAAAGAATGAGAAAAAAGCAATTCTCGTGCTCCTTAATGAGAGGCAATAAGAGGAAGCGAGAAAAATCCCTAAGCCTGAGGGAGGGGGAGCGACTAACAAAGAACCTTGGAAAACGGCGCTGAAAAATACGATCTTCAATAGGGTCGTGCTTCTGTGGAGCCCTACCCTACCTTTGCCCCTAGAGACTTCGTTCCGTGTCTCATATTACCTCTTCCATAGAGGCAAGACGCGAAGTTCTTTTTCCGTGTGGCATTACAGACCTGGGACACACTACACCCTGAAACGCTACAGCTATAACGCTGTAATCCTGCAAAAGTGCAAGACGGGGGAGGTACCTTGGTACAATAGCAGAAACTCCAAGGCGTGTGGCTGAAGGCTTCAATGTGGCAAATCGCCCTCGAGATTGGATGACACCAAGATTAATGCCATGTACGTACGACCAACCAAAAGCAGCTTCGACTTTGTAATATCTTGCAACCCGTTTGGCTGTGGTGATGGCCGGTTTCCATCTCATATCAACGGCAAATAGAACACGGACTTGGGCCAGCGTCAGATCTTAGCCCGAAGGCACAAGGCACGGGGCAATCTGGCCCTGTTGTTCTTTTCCTCTTTCTCTTTCTTTTCGTGTTGCCTTCCTTCACCTGAAGAGATGAGAAGATAAGCAGGACTCGATAGGTCACAGATAGACTTACCCGATGTGAACAAAGAGAACGCAGCAGACAGGCCATCGTGCTTGAATGAGGAAGAGGTGCCGTAGCATCGCATTAAAATGCATAGTGTGCGTACGCACGTCTTTCTTGCATTTTCTGTTCTGGCCTGTCAAGGAAACAGAAAATAGAAACAGGGAAACACCAACAGGGAACGAGGATATGGGGGATGAGCTGGAAGAAGCCTTCCCCAATCAGCCAGAGCCCAAAGCCCGCATAGGCTCAAGGCCCAAAGCTTTTCAGCATTACTGCTATGAATGCTGGCTTCCCACATGTCCTCGCCAAGAGAAGCCCCTATCGTAACGCCGAACGAAAAGTCTTGTGTTTTTATCTGTTATTGATATTATTCAAAACCCGCCCTCTTTCGCAATTCCACTGGCCCTGCGGACAGGCCAAGATATGCCTCTTGCTTCTCTTGCAAACTTTGGCGAGTGTTAATATTTGCTAGCGCTCTGCTTCACATACAGCCTACACAGACAACAAAACGTAGACACATGCACACACACACACACCCGCACATGAGCAAGGGCGCAGGAAAACAGACGACCATCTAAGCCCCTCTCTGGGATCTATAAACGCCTACCTGATATTGCCTCGGCGGCCTGTACCAGCACCACCATGCGATTGGCTGAAAGGCTTGGTATGGATGGAGCCGAAGAGGACCAAAAAGGGAAGTTGCTCATCGTCGTGATCATCCTATGCAGGCTTTTTTTTTTTTTTTTTTTTTTTTTTTTTTTTGCTTTTCCCCTGAGAGGAAAGAAGCATCTACTCTTGCCCCGAAAAACATGTCTTCATGGCTAAGAAGAAGGAAAGAAGCCTGTGGATTTGGTGCAAATGGGAAAGAACAGGCAAACAAGGAAGCGGGGTCAGAAGGCTTGAGTACATCCGCTTTGTATATATTTGATACGTAGTGATTGGCTAAGTTGCTAACTGATCTGTCTGTAATGTAATACAGGCATTGATCTCAGGGCACAAAAATGCACGCACACATACACACACACACACACACACATCTCTAGAGCCCTACGACGATGGATACGCATGAGCTTCAACTTGCGAACATTCTCAGCAATTCGGTTCTAGTCCCTCCGCACAATATAATGTAATCAAGGGCTCCTGGATTTGGCTGACAGGAAGATCGACATTGCCCTGAGCGCATGCAACATGCAACAATACAAAATGGATAGAAAACAATGACACGTTGCTTCATAGGAAGCCAGCATGCACGCCCACCCAGAGGCAAATCATGTTCTCCTTTGTCTTCGTCATAGAGAAGGCGAAACACAGCACGTACGCAGCATCACGGGCCATCTCAGCAGCACATCACAGAATCAAGTGACAGTAGGACACAGCACGGGAGAGCTCGGCAGAGCTCGGCAGAGCACGGCACGCAAGAAAATCAAACTCTGGCTTGGAACACGGAGCCAATTATAGTTGTCCATTAAACACTCATACTCCATGCAAAGACATGAACCAGTCCCCAAACGCCGCTTAAAGTGACCAAAAGAAAAGCAACAACATGCAGAGATAGAGACGTAAGGACGAAACGCCCTGATAAGACACTCATAGAAGACACACAGACAAAAAGCAGCAGCCTAGGCCATCATTGGGTATGGCACAATTGCCTTGTCAATAACCGGCTGCCGACGACTCATTGCATCTTCCTCTGTCGCCCAACGCTGCACCCACTCTGTCTCTGTCTTCTTGGCCTTGTCAAATGCCTCGCGGCACTCGGATGGAAGCAGGTCTTGGATTTCCTGTGATACGGCACCAAGACCACGGAATTGCGCAAGCATATCTGTGCCAGGCGCTGCCTCTGCTGCAGCTGTTGCTGCCACTGGATCCAGAGACACAACCGGAGACACACCGGCAGGAGGGGTCTCGCAGACAAGGTCAGCAACGTAGAAGTTGCGTGCAATGCGGCGTGAAACAGGCGGGAAGATGCTGCTGGCCGAATCAAAATCATCGCCGATGGGAATGACTTCAGCACGGGCACGTGTGGGCTGGAATGTTACTGGGTAATGCATGGCATTTGTGTGGATGTTGTAGATGCCATTGTGCTGATGTTGACGCATAGCATTGAGATTGGAGTTGTACATGCTGTAGACCCATATTAGTATGTAAACGAAAGGAAATCTGTAATGGACCGGATAGGTGTACTTACCTTGCTTGGAGAGCATGCTCGTACATCCAATTCACGTCGTTGACGTTGGCACGGCGCTTCTTAGTGTTCTTCGTGTGATGAGGAATCTTTTCGTGCGGCGGAGGCGCACCTCCAGCCATGTTCTGGTGATACACAGAACTAGCGCCGTGCCACGCAACATACTGGTTTTTATTGTACGCATCCCCGGAGGCATGAGAATCCGACCCGTCAGCAAGCTCGCCCTCTTTGACTCCTTCTTGGCGAGCCTGGGCAACTTCGTAGTCGTCCGTGATACGGCGGCCACCGACGATGATGCGCGCTCCGAACTCGCGGAACACGGAGCGGGCTGTCACAATGCCGATCGCGCGACCTTTATACGAGTGTGGGATGATTTCGCGTTCAATCATGTCCTTCTTCTCTTCATCGCCCACGATTATCTTGTATAGCCGGAGATGTTTGGTGAAAAAGAGATAGCTATCACGGAAGCCTACACAGCGTGCTGGTTCTGTCGACAGCATGTACAGACGATCGCCGCGGCCAACCACTGTAAATGTCCTGCAGCGGTAATCGCGGCCGCCTTTCAGATAACCCAGCTTGTCAACCTTGGTTTCGCCTTCAGGGTCATCTGGTAATTCGCACTCGTCGTTGATAATGTCCACCACCGTGCCCTCCTTGTCAATGGTCTGCACGGGCTTACTAGGGGTAGACACGCCTTTACGCCCGCCTCGACCTCTCCACCCGCCACGGCCTCTGCGCGGCCGGGTTTCTTCGCCTGGCTGCACAATCACGCCGAGATCCCAGTCCGGCGGCTTGATCTTGGGCGGACGGCCGAGGCGCTTCCTACGGATAACAGGCTGCTGCGGCGAAGACTTCTTGTCTTCGGCCTGCTCATCATCTTCGTCGTCCTCATCGTCATTCTCATCATTGTCGTTTTCATCAGGATCGCCAGCTTCGTTGGCATCACCCTCCTCGCCATCGTCATCCTGGCCTTCGCCTTCCTCTTCACCATCTTCATCGCCAGATCCGTTGTCGGGCTGTTCTTCTTCATTGTCCTCGTTTTCTTCGTTTTCGTCTTCATCAGCTTCTGATGACGAAGCAGGCGCATCTGGTACGGGCTCATCGTCGGGGATAGACTCGAAGCCGTGGGGGGTGGTACCTGGGGGGCAGCAAGAATTGGTTAGTTTGCTATGGACTACGAGCCGCCGTAGCTAGCTTGGATGTATGAGGCATGTGATAGTCTGCAAGTCGGCCTCTCACTCACCTAGTGCAGCATTGGCACGACGTGCAGCTGCGCGCCCAGATCGGCGTCCCATGATTATCGTGATAACTACAAATGCAATGGAAAGCTTGCCTATAGAAGTGGGCGGCCTGGAACTTCTGCGAGCAAAACGTGAGAAAGTACCCAACCAGTAAGAATATGTAGAAGGGCCTTGGTGATAAAGTAGTTTGAACGCGTTCCACTCGTTTTGCGACTAAATTTTGGAGCTTTGATTGGTGTAAGGCTGGGGTTGGTTATCACTTTAAAGTGGGTCGTGGTCAAACCTATCGATAAGAGCATATATTCGATAGATGCATGTTTTCGTTTGGGGGATCTTGTTTTACCATGAAAGCGGTACCCAACGTGTTACAGTGATTTCTTCTACGCAGACAGTCAAGTTGCCATTTTTATTGTGCACATATTCATACAAACTTGCATCACTTAATGAGCGTGCAGCTTTTTGGCCATGTCAAAGACAGGGACGAGGGAAAATATGATGAGGAAGAAACACAGGAAATGTATAAGATAGATAACGCCATAAACGCCTTGAATCCGTCCAAAGCCTCTCGTACTCAAAATGAAAGAAACAAAACTAAGGTAGTCGAAAGAATGGAAATAAACGAGAGAGCTTTTTAAACAAAAATGCGGCATCTCCAATTGCACGGCCATTACAGACCGAGATACTCGGGCATAGTGGGTTAGACCAGTAGCACAGCATTGACGCAGCCGTCGTTTGACGGGTTGTTGGTGATCTGGGCGTAACGACTCCACACGACCTTGCCGCCAGCAGTGGTCATACCAAGGTCGGACACGTCGATTTCAATGATGGTACCCTTCGTGAGGATACCCAACTGTGTGTATGTGGGCGAGTTGGGATTCTTCTTGACCGAGACAATGGGCATTTGCACAGTGACATTGAGCCCGGGATGGGTGACATGAGCCTTCTTGTAACGCAGACCCATGGGACGGATGAAACTATAGAGGAACAGAAATCGTTAGCAAGCAAGGAAGATGGGACGATGGGAGTCTAGGCTTGGATAGAGTTCATGTAGACATACCGCTCGAACTTGGGGTTGCGGCGAGTGAACTCAGAGCCGACAAATGTGGGCTGCGTGATCATGCGCTTCCAGGCCTTCTTCTTGGTCTTGGCTCCGGTTTTGACAACCTTGAACATCTCGGCCTCAGAAATACCGCGGACCTTGGGCAGAGGAACGGCAAACTTGGCTGCCTTCTCGGCTCTGCGGTTCTTGATGGACGAGGACAGGGCTTTGGCAGCGCCCGGATTGTTACGATCTAGCAGATAGGCGGGCACGGGGGCTGAAGGGTCCTTTTCGTCGGCAGTCTTGACATTGCGCTCCTCGTGCTGGCGAATCTTCTTGTTCATCTGGATCTTCTCCTTGTGGCGAGCCTGTGCGTGTAGCTTAGCCCTCAGGCCACGTAGATTTTGCGCATCCTTGGAGGCCTTGTGACCGGCACGAGCTTCACGCTTGCGAGCGCGTTCTTCGTGATCGAGACGGCGGCCATGGAGCTTGCGCCATCTCTCCATATACTCGTTCTGAGGCTATAAGGGGGCAAGATAATCTGGTTAGCAAGTGAGTGTAGGTCGACTAGCCAGTCAGCCAACCAGCGCATGCAACGATTCATTGGCATGGGCGGTGACGTACCATGATGAAACAGTATTAGATCCGAAATACAGAACCAAAAAGATTGACAATATAAGAAAACGACCGGTCCCTTGGCTGGTTAAAAGCGGCCAAGTTATGTGATGAGCGAATGGCTTGTGATGGGCTTAAGCAAACTTCCACGGTATACTCTGCTCAGGCAAAAAAGACTGGATAGCAACACGGGTAAACTATGGGCAGAAAAAAATTAAAGGCGGTGAAACGCGCGAAGTGGGGCAAATAGTCCCGCAAGAAAGAAGGAAGTCGTTGAAGAGCATCTCTCGGCTAAACCATTTTTCCGGCTCATACTAAATTTGTACACCCATTGATTTAGGAGCAACTCGGCGATCACCAACAACACAGCGTTTTGTAGTGTTGAGGAGAAATTCGCCAGCGCTATACTTTGGGTAACACTAGCCTAAATTTTGCAGAGACAATCCAACTGAGCGTCTCCTAAAGCAATATTCTCTTAACGCGATTCCGATCCAACCGAGCTTTGTCCATATCCCCGCATCGCCACTACAAGCCTTGTCTATCGACTTCTACTACAATGAGCCGAACTCTCCTACGCTCCATTGCCGGGCTCCGGGCAACCGTGGCGCCTCGATTGGGTCTGCCTGTTTTGGCCCAGCCATTTGCTGCTGTTCGTCACTTTAACTCCACAACACCAATTATCGAGTCTACGACAACGACGACTACTACTAGCGCTCCTAGCAGCCTCACGACGCCGCAGCACTCGGGGGAAATTTCTGAGTCTGTAAGATCACTGCTGCCTGTATTGGCCGCCCAACCATCCCACTACGTCACGATCCACATACACGGCTGGCCGTTTCTGGTGACGAAGGGTGACTCAGTGCGATTGCCATTCCGCATGCCTGGTAGCGAGCCAGGGGATGAGTTAAAGCTGAACTGTGCCAGTGTCCTGGGTAGCCGTGACCTGACACTTAAGGGCTCGCCGTACATTGACGAGCGGCTGTTCGAGTGCCGGGCAATTGTCGTGGGCGAGGAGGTTGAGCCAATGCGTGAAAAAATCAAGACAACGCGCAGAAACAGAAAGACCAAGAAGGCCAAGAGCAAGCACCGGTACACGATTTTGCGGATATCAGACCTCAAGATCAACGAGGTGCCGGTGTAGAGGAAGGACTGGGAGGAGGGGGGGAGTTAGCTAGAAGAGAGTGCCAAACAGCTAGGCCTTATCCCCCTAAAATCAGTGCGGTACAGTGTGCCGAGTCTTTAATGTAAGAATATATTGTACAACACCAACAGTTACAAAGATTTCGCTATCTGACAGCCCTGTGTACCGTCTCTACTGTCTTCAATTGTGATTTCACGATGGGAAGCAACTATCAAAGCTAATATGGGCAAGTAGCCAGAGAATTGACCAGAAAATAGCAAGCTGACAAGCTTTGTATACATTAAAAAAGAGAAACGGGTACGACTTTGAGAGAACAAAATTCAAAACGCTGAACAAAACAGAGACCATGATGAAATAGCAGACAAGCAAGAAAAAGCAGTTTTAGTTGAGTTTTACCGGGAGACAAAGACACTGACAATCTTCGACCAATGTGTTTTAGAGCCAAATGGTGAGGCTTGGGAAAAATGACAAAACCTGGCAGCCATGATATAGGCCTAGTAGTACAGACAACTAACCAAAGCCATAGCCTCATGACGATCCACGTTCTTGCTGCTGCTGTTGTGCTTTAGACATGGCTTTTTTGACACTCGACCAGTACGCAGCAGGCCAGACGGACATCATCTCAGCATCAGTTGGAAGCCGCTCCTTGCAGCGCATTACAACGCTGTGTATGATGCGACCAAGCATTTCCTCGCTCAATGGTAATAGCTTGTCCGACATCTCGACTGGGTACATGAAAGGGTCGGTTGGGTCCAGCAGCTCGGCACACGTGGGCCGCATGTGTGCATCACGCTGCAAACAGCGACGCATGGTGCGGATCAGCGATGGTGGGACAAGAACATCGCCCATTCCGTGGCTAGGGAACTCGATGACATGGTCCCAGTTTATGATGGCCTGGCAGCGGGCCATTTGGTTGGCGATGTGGCCAAAGGGCGGGTAACCGTAGACCAGCTGGTACAAGATGCAACCGAGTGACCAGACATCGCTAGGCTTCCCAAGCTTCATGAGTTTTGGTCGACCGGGCACTCTAGAGCCACGCGGGGCATTAAAGTCCATGAGTGACTCAGGAGACATATAGTTTGGGGTGCCGATCTGTGCTTCACGATGCACGTTCACTGTCTCGTCGGTCTGGATAGCGTTCGCTATGCCAAAGTCAATAAGCTTCAGACGACCCTGCACAAGAACAAAGTTGGCGGGTTTGAGGTCCGAGTGCACTATATCAAACTCATGCACAGCTTGTACACACTCAAGCATCTCCTTCCAATAGAAGCGAACGAACACGGGATCCAAGGTGGCCGATTCGTGGCCCTGTCGGGATTTGAGGAGGACATTCATATCCAACTCGCCCATTTCCATGACCTTTCAGATTAGATGCGTTAGTACGTGATCTACAATAAAGAATGTTTCAATAAGCCATACCAGAGTCAAAACCTGTTTTTCGGTGTTCATTTCGTAATCAAGCAGCGTGATGACACGGTCGACCGCATCAAGCTTGCGAAGGAGATCGATTTCTCCCCGGTAACCCTTAATGGTCATGTCATCAGCATGTTCCAAAGCTACACGCTTCAAGGCCCACATCTTTCCATTCTCCGCTGTCACGCGGTACACCTTGGCGCTGCCACCACGACCAAGACAATCCAGGCGTGTGTATATCTTGCCGTTAACTTTAATAACGTTACGGCGTTGCTTGGCTTGGGGCGCTGTGGCAGCCGAAGAAGTCGCAGCTGCCAGAGCCGACATTTGCGGTGGCGGGGGCGGCGCCGGTCTGTGCGGCGTATTGTGGGTGACAGTTGCCAGTGGCTTGCGGTCCGGTGATAGGTCGCGGTGAGCCGGAGTAGCAGCGAGATCCGCCATTTTGTCTACCATGGAGCTTAATGGAGAGGACTTTCGCGCTGAGCGCAAGTATGATGGCCGGTCGTTTTCCTGGCCGCCAGCTGGCGTTGGCGCTTCGAACTGCTCTTTCTCTGGTCGCGAGGGTTGTCTGGGATGATTTTGGGATTCAGTTAGTCGCTCGGGCGAAGCCGCCCGGGGTGGAGCAGACAAGGGCGTTGTTGCCACGACTATAGGTCTTCGGCTTTCGCGGGCGCGAACAGGAGGGCTGCCAGAGGCGTAATTAACATGGGAGTTTCCATAGTAGGGTGCCCCCACGTCTTGCATTTTTTCGTCTTGTCCGTGTTGAGCATTGTGCTCTAGGTCCTCGGGGATACCTCCAGGAGGCATATCAGTGTCAGCCATGGCAGGCTCCATTTCCTCCTCGCTTTGGCGTCTTCGACCACGACGCGCAGGACCGCTCAAAAAGCTGCCTGGAATCTTGCCAAGACGTTTCACGCGCATGGAGCTTTGCAATGCAGCGTTGTCTTCTAGCCTGTGACGTGAGGGATATCTTGATATACTAGACTGCTCAATATGTTGTTGAGTACGACTAACGGTGGCGGGTGGTTCCTCATAGTGTTGTTCGTATTGTTTATGGTCCTCCTCGGGCGGGGAACTGTCTATTTTAGCGCCGAGGGATGAGCGGGAGGAGTGATGCGACTTGCTGGCAGAGGCCCCATTAGGGATGCGCACAACCCGCGATGCAGGTGGTGTGCTGAGTTCGTGGCCGTTATTAGAGTTATAGTTACTGTTGCTAAAGCTTGATCCAACTGAAGCACGGCCACTCTTGACATCAACAGAGCCATCTCTACTAGCAGGCCTGCTGGTGGGTCTCGAGCGACTGGAAGTGGAATTTGAACTGACAGCAGAGGCTGTAGCAGACGTCGTCGTAGCGGAGGCTGCAGCTGACGTAGCAACCCGTGACGCCGAGTTGCTACGGCGGTGGTGGCTCATTTGGTTCAAGCTATTAGGTGTGTTGCTCAGACGAACTACCCGCTTTCGTGGGGGACTTGGGTCCTCGCGCCTAGATTTGACGGGTGCTGCTGTAGAGTGAGATGCCTGGAAGTTCTCAGCAGAGTTGCTGCTCGAACGCAAACGGCGACGTTCGTCGGTGGAAGACCGGCCGGGCTCCCGACTCTGGCCATTAAACACACTGCGGCGACGGGTCAAGGGCGGTGAGGAAGCCTTTGACGAAGACTCGGGCACATCATCGTTCAGCAGGGCCTTAGTCAGGGCACTAAGCTTCATGGGAACAGGAATCTCGTCATCGGAGCTGTCGTTGTGAATAGAGTATCTGTGGTTGGAAGGATGTTTTTCTGGGGCGGCAGCTAATGAAGCAGCAAGCGAGTTTGACTCGCTACGGCTCATAGCCGAGCGCGACGCGGGGCGCCGAAGGACTTGTCTTTGCGACATTCTTCTAGATATGGACTGTTGAGAAGCCCCTATCGGCGCGGGGGATTCTGAAGACATAGCGGCAAGGAGAGGTTGGGATAGGACGAGACGCAAGTGATAGCAATCGTGATGCGAGAAGAGGAGATGGAAAGGCCTACGCGAGGATAAGCACGGTATGCTAGGCTCGTATGGTACGAGGCCCTGACGTTAATGAGCGAATCAGAGGCCCACGCGTGTTTGGCAGATAAGAGAGAGGGAGTGAAAGCCGGTGAATTCGCAATAGCAATTTCGTGTAGCGTAGAGGCCAAAAGAGGTGTGAATAGAGATGTCGTGATATCGAAGAGAAACTGCAGTGTTTCACAAGGACGAGAGCAAACAATAACAAGTAATCAGATCTAAAAGGCACAACCGCTCATTATTGGAAAGACAGCAATAAGAAACTTCGTGATAGTGTTGAAACAAACAAAGAAAGCGCTGGGACGACAGGCAAAAGAATAGAAGCACGCCAGAGCAAAAAGAAGAGAAAAAGTTACCAAGGATGTGAAAACAAACGAAGAAATATAATTGTATTATTGGCGAATCCAACAATATCAAGCCAAGCGTGGAGGCGAAACGGGACGATGTCGTAGAGTCAAGCCACTAACAGGAAGGCAAATAACCGTAAACCCGATGTTGTTCAATAGTGTGTGTGAATCTCAAAGACTGAAGCTGAAGATAGAAAAGAGAAAAGGCCTTCCCTGCGCATGGTTGCTGTCATCGTCACGGCTTTGTTGCTTGGATAGCTTTGAGCCTCTGCTTTGATTTTCCCCTGCTCGCGAAGTTTGCATCAAGTGGTGCACCTGACCAATCACAGCGCGTGGCGTTGCCCTGCCAACAGGCCCCACTCAATCTAATATTATAAGGTATTATTGGCCAGGGTGTGCTACATTCTAGCCCTGCAGATTTAGTTTTAGCTTAGAAAAGCCAACCCTAAGAATAGCCAAATCAAACCAGACCATGTCATAGATCACCTCGCAGTGCCGAGTCTGGTTGACATCCATGGACAAGACATTGCCATGACTGGACCGACAGCTAATTAGAATGCTAGGCTCTTTACTGGCTGGCAAGTTTATAGTTTATAGTTCACGAAACGGGCTTTGGTGAAGGCAGAAACCTAGTTCACACACAACGGTCTTTTGGAAGGGGATTTTGTTCATTGATGAATTTTACTTTTTGTTTTTCGTAATAATGATCAACGAGACGCTTAGTCGAACAGACCGAAGCCCATGTCGTCATCGGACTCCTCCTTCTCCTCCTCCTTGGCCTCCTCCTTGGCCTCCTCAGCAGCGCCACCAGCAGCAGCACCGCTGGAAGCAACGGCAGCACCACCCGAGGGGACGGAAGCCAGCTTAGCAGAACCCTCAGCAATCAGCTATGTAGAAAATTGATGTTAGCGTAAACGTTCTTCGCTTTCGGCAGGTGGATAATGTCCGGGTCGTCTCGTACCTCAGAGATGTTCTTGCCCTCAAGCTCAGAGAGGAGCTTCTCCAGGCGGTCGTCATCAGACTCAATGCCGACAGAGGACAGGACCTTGACGATCTGCTCCTTGGAGGGAGCGTCAACGCCAGCAAGGTTAAGCAGCAGGTAGGCGGCAAGGAACTTCATTTTGATTTACTGTTGAAGACCGTGTGGTTAGCATGCGCGAGCGAGTTTTGGCATTATGCACAATCGGTCAATGCCCATGTCTTGGTTATGTCATGTTTCCGAAGCTGCGATCGTAGCGTCGGAACCGGTGGCACAGGGGTAGTTTGAGGTCGGGAATAGCAATGTTCGGCGTTCAGAAGATGTTGGCGATGTTGATGGAGCGCAAAGATGGTAGGCGATTACTCACTGTTCGTTAAAGACACGAGAGGTCAATCGATTTAACCGCTAAATTTGAGGCGGAGACTGAATCTTCGGGTCGAAAGTTTAATAAAGGTTGTTACAAAGAAGATTCCGTCGCTGAACCACAAAAAGTTCGTCAATTTTTGAGGGGCTCACGTTTGTGTGCCGCTCTTATCTATTAGGGCGGGTTTTGTGGGGGCTGTGGCGCCCAATTCTAACCTACCCCATCGTGACGCCGCATCATGCGCCACACACGCGCGCCACACAACATGCTGACAAAGCAGAATCTGCCAAAGTGAGGCTGAAAAGAAACATGATAAGATTTGGGGTGAGAAGCTTCTGGAGCCGCCCGGATTCGCAGTTTTCATCGCGCTTTTGTCTTTCACATCTGGACCTGTGTTTTCGTGTGCGTTTTCCTATCGCGTCTTTTGAATCACACGAGCTGAAAGTTTATCTATAAAATTTCATTGGCGGCCGCAGTCCGCGTCTATCTTCTTTTACTCCTTTACTGCCCATAAAAGTACAAGCCAGGCCTTTTATATCCAAGTCAGGTCTCGACAAGTGTTGGAAAACAGGGAATTTTCGAATCTTCTTATCTTCGAACTGTGCTTTATCGCCAGATTTGCTTTTTGCTTTTGCTTTTCGACTTTGGGCTGTTAGATCCCTTCTGCCTTGTAAAGATGTCTTCCGTAAGTTTTGTCGCCCTTTACTTTATCACTCTTATCTCATGTTGGTTGTGTTTTCCTGGCCTCTTGTGTCAACATCAGCACTTCTGCCTAATCAGCCTAACTCAGCCACTTTTCTAACCTTGTCAACACATAAAAGATTGGTAATCTTTTGGCCCAAATTTCTGGAGGCTCATCTTCGCAAGCTCCTCCCTCTCGCACCAATCGTACTTCACAGCCGGAGCGAAGGGTCGAACCCAATATGTCGACAACGACCTCGAGACCTACCTCTAGACCACCAATAGGTTCAAACTCCTTCAAATCAGCTCCGGTATCGTCATCCCGGCCTGTTCAACAGCGGCCTACACCCTCCGCACGACCTGTTCCGTCACGGCCGCCTCCAAGGCCCGAACAAGTGACGCGTCCCGCGACGACGGCCCGCAATGGTGTGATGAAACCTTCCGGTGGATTCACACAGACTGGCTCCTCGGCCTTGAAACCCACACCCCGACCAGTACAACTGACTTCGTCTTCGGCACCTCCAAGAAAGGGCTCCTATGCTGAGATTATGGCGCGTGCTCAACGAGCACAGCAGGTCATGGGTCAGGTCGGGAAGATTCAGCACAAGAAGGTCGAAAAGGGTCTCTCCAAGAAGGAGCGAACGGAGCAGATGGAGCGTCTTAAGTCCGAGCAGAAAGCTACGTCAGCTAAGAAGATGGCAGCTTCACGGACATCAAAAGTCCGTGGTGGAACGGTAACAGATGCCAACAACCGAAAGGCAACTTCAGCTGTTCCCTCTAAATCACAGAAGGCTCCGGAGCCTGAGAAAAAGACAAGAAAGCCGCCTCCAAGCACTGGATACACCGGAACTGCTAGACCTAGTGCACCATCTAAGCTTAAGAAACATACACCTGGTGGTGCTCTCCTTAAAACGTCTTCGTATAGTCGACCTAGCTCCACAGCTCTCTATGAGAGAGAAGACGAAGATATGGACGATTTCATCGATGATGAAGAGGAGGAGGAGGAGGAGGATCCTGAAGATAGCATCAGATACGGTCGTCGCTATGTGTATGATGACTATGACTCTGATGGCTCGTCTGACATGGAGGTCGGCTTGAACGAAATCGACCATGAAGAGGCTATGGCTGAGCGGATTGCCCGCCAGGATGACCGGATGGAAGAGGAGCGTGAGCGTGCACGCAAGGCCGAAAAAGAGCGACGCAAGCGGGAGACACTTCGGAGACGATGACTTGACTCATCACTATTCTGTCTCCATTATACACACCACGACTTCGTGAATACCCCTTTTATTTTCTTCACCAGCCTGACATACCCACAGAGGTGCACACAGCATAGATTAGGAGTTTAGCGGTTGCTTTTTCTTTTTGTTTGCCTGATTTTTTTTTAATGTTGCAACTATCCAAGTTTTTTCGTCGTTATCACGTCGGAGCTTGCCTTTTTTTTTCTTTTTTTTTTTTTTTTTTTTTTTTATTAAGGCCGTGTGGGGCTTTTTTTTTTTTTTTTTTTTTTTTCGTTTTTTTCCTTTTTTTTTTTTGTTAAAAAAAAAAAAAAAAAAAAAAAAAAGAAAAAGGCACAACGACAGCAGATAGACATCGAATAATACAATAGTAGACAGAATAGTAAAATCAAAATTAGCCCCGCCGGTAAGTCAACATCATGTGAATGTGAGCACAGAAAGCCCAATGTCGTTGGATCTTGGCGGCTCCCGCAAACGTAAAATACACAACTTCAAGCCCCTAGGAATGGCGTTAGAAGACGGCATTATCCAGCCGCTTCCGTCTAGAGCAGGCTGTCGTACTGCCGGCAAGCGTTGAGTGGAACGAGCAAATGATCAAAAAACAGAGACAAATGTTAAAGGGGGCACGTCATTAGAAACAAAACTGCAGTCTGGAGGAGGCAGATGCTCTTGGGTCGGAGTTCATAAAAGGACAAACGGATTTGCTGTGCATCTATTGTCTTATGCGTGAGTTCCCCATCCCCATCCTACACTCCCTTGCACTCTTTGCTGTCCATGGACTGGCCAGGCCTTTTCTGGTCAAGCTGAAGCTCTGCATGGATGCATGCATTCGAGAAGACAGGAAGCACTACAAAGAGCAAAAGATGGGAAGCGAGCAAGAACAAGCAACAAAAAGAGAAAAATGAACAGAGTAACTGGCGGTGGCATGCTATGCTGGCAGGAATGCATGCAAAGATCTTGAAGTTTTTTATCCCCCGAGACATATTAGCGCCGACTCCTCGCTGATCGAACATCGTGCACAGGTCAGGTCTGCAAAGGCTGGGAGATGTCGAGACGCTGTAGGGAGATGGAGCCAGGTAGAAGCCAGGGAGAGACCAGGGTAAGTCATGTCGTGTTCATAGGGTTAGGGTCACTATGTGTGAAACAAGGTCCTTTGATATATTGGCGGGAGGCCACCCACGACCCAAGCCAACGTTTGGATGAGATAGCATATGGGGGATGGGGGATGGGGGATAGGGTGGATGAAGATTTACATGTTACAGAAGTCCGGGATTTGTATTTGCATACATTTCAGATTGGTGACTAATGAACTGCTCAACCCCTCCAAGGCAGCAAGAGTATGGCTTAAAACTTCCCAACTGCAAGAGTGAGACCAGACGTGAGAACGGGCCATGCAAGATGCATGAAAGAGAGCTACGGAGAAAAAAGACCAAAAAAGAGTTGTGCAAAGAAGAAAAAATGTAGGTGCGGATTGTTGGCATGTTGGTCACAGACCAGGAGGGGGACAGGGCGGACAGAGCCAAGGGGGAAAGGAGGAGGAAGTTGGGCATGTTATGGTTGTGAGAATCGTGAAGATAAAGGAGAACTGAAGCCTTATCTGGCCTGTTGGTAGCAAGTCCCGACTCCATATCAATATAGAGGGCGAGGCCAAATCAGGACAAGTCTTATCGTGAGTTTTTCTCCATTGCATGCTGTAGCCAGTGGCTATAGGCGCAAACGTCTGCCTGGCAAAAGGCCAAAGCTACAAACAGCCATGCCAAGCCAACCAAGCAGAGGTTGTTGTGTGTTGATCCTTCTTCCTTTCCCTGCCCATTTCATGCTTCGACTGACACAATGTTAACGTCACTGACTATGTATACGGATTGTTGTCTTATAGCCGGGTTCACGCATAGCTGAAGCTGAACATGCACAAGCGGGTCTGTTTTTGTGGTCTTTTTAGTCATGCAAGTTTGGACTTGTCACGGCCAGTCCAGACTGTTTTGTTGAGTTGAACGTGGTATTTTCGTCTTGGTGCATGGGGGAGAAGTGAGGTCGTGTCGAGGGTGGCCAGCGACGGCGAGAGGGTAGAATGGAGGGTATGTAAAGGCCTAAAAGGACGTCTCGGGGTCCTAAACTTGCGCCCTATTTCCAGACGCAATTTCTTTCTAGCTGGTTAGCGGAGTTGGGGCTCTGTAGGAAGCAAGACTCACACAAGCATTGTGACAAAAAAACTCGTTATGGCCTGGTAAATTGGCAAGATTATCAGGCATAGTTTCTCGCCTCTCCTTATTAGCATCTTGTTGGGCCTGTCTGCAAATTAAATCGGGGGACAAAACACGGCTGAAATTTATTGATTTATTTTTTTTTCTGCTTGTGTCTGGGTCTGTGCGTCCTGGAAAACCCTAAGCGCCCGTTGTCTCTATTTTCTCTCTTTTCTCACTTCTCTCCAGTGTCTCTTGGCTTCCATCACTTTTGATCTTCGCTATTCGCATTGGTGGCTCTTTTATTGCAGATTATACAACATACATATTGGAAGCATATATATAAATATACATATATACTGACTCGCTCTCCGTGGCTCGTGGAAGCTTTTCTCTCATACTTTCCCTGAAAACTTGCAATAATTCATCTCTTATATTAATCCATATATCATTAGCAGAAAGCTCTAACGACCTTCTCACGACCTCTCACATCGACACATCTAGCATCATTGCCAATACTTCGCTTCACACCTACTCGCCCTCACCCTCGCTCTTTCTGTGTCGCCATCATGTCCTCTCGATCCACCGGCCCTGTCCGCGACACCGGCTTCCCGGAGCACTTCAATGGCAGTATGGCTCCCTCCCTCTACATCCGCTCGCTCGCTTTCATCATACTCACTAACTCTTCTAGACGGCAACACCACACTCCCCTACCCCGGCGCTCACACTGGCCCTAACGCCACTCTGGGCTCCTCCGATATCGACCCTAGCCTCTTCGTCGTCAAGGCCCGCCGCTCGTTCCAGCTCAGCCAGATGAAGCGCAATCTCAGCCTCGGTCGCAGCCGCACTACACGCTACGGCCGCAACAACAGCTCTGGATTCACCATCGACTCAGCCCTTGTGACTGCCATTGGCCCTAGCACTGCTCACGTTACTACACCATCGCCATCATCGTCAGTTGCCTCGTCGTCTAGCTTCGCCGTCTCGAGCCTCGACCAGGTGCGCGAGTGTGAGGACGCAGAACAGGAGCTGCAATTGCGAATTGTGCCGACGGCCAACACATCGATCCCTTCACTGCCTGAGGACTTGGCTGGGGCTGGCGTGGCTTGCCAGAACTCGGCTCTGAGTGGCACAGACGCCAACATGGCCTTGGGCGAAGACCAACAACCGCTCACCTCAGAGTCCCGGCGACCTAGCTTTGGCAGCAAAAGTCGTCGCAGCTTTGGCCACATCTTTAGCCGTGGCCGCAAGAACAGCAACTAAACAAACCGTACCTTCTTGGCAACTCCTATTGGGCTATTCAACATAATATAGCCTCTCTAATCTGCACCACGTCATCTTATTTCAGTGTCTCATTTCCCTTCCCTAGCCGAGGCACTGCGTCCCCAGTACCATACACCGCTGGTCGTGTCTTAGCCTCTCGTTACGCAGCGTTGAACTTTTACTTTTTTACATTTATCCATCGTTTTTGCTTCTCTTTTGTCTCTTCATTTGTTGGCATGGCACTCAGAGCCCGACCTGCCCTCGATCTGGTTTTGTCTCCTTTTCGTTTCCATTCCTATGCATCATCACACATTCGTTTACTGGGTTCATTCTTCTCGTGTTCTTCCTGGCGGGTTTATTTCTTTGTATACTACAATGCACTAGCATTCTTCTCTGTTAACGTTAAAATTTATATTTCTTGGGAGATCTTCTCTTGAAAGCTCTCTTCGCTGCATGCGTTACTTGGCTCTAATTTCCAACTAAGAGCCTGTTCATGTTGACTTGTCAAAACAATTTGCGTCCAGGCAAGCCCCCCTACTCGTAATCCACAATATCAATATTTGCGTCTCCTGAGGGAGTCTCCGAAACAGTATCTTCTCAATTAGCTCCCGCGGTATGTCGAGTAGCTATATGGCGAAAGCAGCAGGGGCACATGGTAGTGCTGTCCCGGTTGCACTTCGAAGACCACCACAACCTCGGGAAAGAATGTCTTGCCAGGCCCAAAGTATGCTCCAGTGTCGAAACGCAGCGTCCAGCGTGAAGGCTGTGTACCCTGCGCGGATGCTTCCGCCAGTGCGACGTTGATCGCCGTGTTCCATAGCTTGATGCGACCGTCGGCATCGGTTGTGGCGCTGAAGGATGATGTGCTTGTGGTAGTTGTTGTAGGTGAAGGCGTAAGAGTCACATTGATCCCAGACGCAGGTCGGCCGGCAGTCGTGTCGAGCACGTGGCATGTGATGGGCGCTTTTTCGGCCATGGCTGGGCGTTTAGAAGCTGTTGTAGAAAGGCGAGGCGAGGTTCAAGTAAGCGGAAGCAAAGAGACGGAGGGCAACGTATGAATTCCCTCTGATTAGAAAGACTTATGAGCTTAGCAGCACGAAATAGCACACAAGGTAAGGGAACAATGTTTGTACCTGGGTCTCTAAAGCTTATATGTACACTTGGCTAAGGACATAAGTGTTAGTGGAGCTTCCTCAAGCCGCAGAAAAGTGGAGCTATGAGCGCGGGGTTCCCCGAAAGCTGCCTGTCATATTTGGATGAGGCCCCATAATTTATCCTTTATGCACAAAAATTATGGACATGAAGTTGTGACTTATTTATGCAGCACAAGCCTGCTAGTTGTGTGCAAGTGATTGCATGTGAAAATCGTATCTTCATGATATCTTTTCCCGGTGTAGACAAGGCACTCTCATGCTCCCGCCATTTCCTGGTCTACATCTGAATTTTGCTCTGCTTCTCTGTCTCCACCCTCGCATTCTTTCGCAGTCTCGCTATCTTTGCTGCCCGAAGCTAGCCCTATGGACTGCTTTGTTCCCGTCCCCGCCCCTGTCCCTAGAGCCACTACTCCCGAGACACTCACACCATGGTCTTCTGACAGAAGCGCCGTACGCGCTGAACGTGACACAGGCAGACTCGTTTTGCTTAGTGGCTGTTTCTTTGGCTCATCGGCATTGGGAAGTTGCTGCTTTTTTCTGCGTGGCCGGAACTGCGGTGTCGAGAAGAACGGAACCGGCCCACTAGTACCTCGCGGTTGCCACGGTGGCTGAAAGACCACGGACTGGGCTGGCTCTGCGGCCTGTGCCTCTGATTCCATTTCTGTAATGCCTTCCGCCTCAGCCTCTTGTCCCGTAATGTCTTCGCCTACCTGTGGCTCTACCGCTTTGTCCTTGCCCTTGTTCTCTCCCGTGGCCTTGGAGTCGCCCACTGCACCACCCATGACAACCGTACGGCCCATCCGTGGGATGGCCTCAACAGGGCGCAACTTCCGCCGTCGAGGCTTCCAATCCGGATCGCGGTCGTCCCGGAAGTTCTTATTGATGGGTGGGCGTGCAAACACGGGTACGGAGTCAGCCTCGCCCTTTATGCGCTTGACAGCCATTAGGTTCTCGAGGAAAGCGGCCTGTTTGCGACGATCACCATTGAGATCGCGACCGGCGACAACACGAATACCGAGCTGTGATTTGACCTCGTCCAAGTTTGTGTCCAGGCGTGGCTGGATCTTGCGCTCAGTTGTGAGAATGCGTGCAGAGCTGGCAGCAAGCAGGTCGATGCCACCGGGCAATGTGTCGATACGTGGTAGCGATTCACTACTGCCTGTGTCGTCACACTCAGCGCCACCCTGCGCGGCAAAGATCATCTCCGTTCCTGAGTTCTCGGCCCATTGACCTTCGAAAATGCGGCCGCGATAGGCGATTATGGGTGTTTTGGA
The DNA here is from genome assembly GCA_038407015.1 of Ceratocystis ficicola. Taxonomy (NCBI): domain Eukaryota; kingdom Fungi; phylum Ascomycota; class Sordariomycetes; order Microascales; family Ceratocystidaceae; genus Ceratocystis; species Ceratocystis ficicola. The sequence goes on along the minus strand of JAZBQP010000074.1, from coordinate 21,769 downwards.
GTGTAATTCGAGAATCTGCACTTCGCCAGCGTCGGCATCTGGATCGTTACGACGGGGTGCTTCAAATGAGGCAGTATTGATAGCATTCGACCCGCCTGTTTGGCTGTGGCTAGATGCGTCTGCTGGGCCTGTTGTCGGGTCTGTTGTAGCAGCATTGATGCTAGCTGCAGTGGCATCGACGGCTTTGAGTGTGGGGTCGATGGACGACGTATCGATATCATCAGGGTCCTGATCTTCGCGCTCGGGAAGCTCTTGGTCGTCCTCCTCATCGATATCGTCGGCAGCAAAGCGATATCGTGCCTTGTTCTCGGAACTATTACCATTGCCTTTTTCTGGGTCGCCAATCCACGAGGAGAGGTAGCCGCCACGGCCGGCCTGGACGACGTGTCTGGAGTCGCGCGTGGTAAATTCGGGTATGGAAAGGTCAAGCGTCAAATAATAAGTCTGGAGGCAGAGATTAAAGAGTAAATATTAGGATCTGAGGTCTTGTTACGGGGCCGGCGCTGGTGCTTCACCTCTGTTTCGGTGGTGGAGTACTCATATTCCCATTCGTCCTCGTCATCGTATGTGGGGATTTCAGTTTTGTAGGGTTTAGGCGACGGGCGGGTAAAGCCGCCCGCCAGCATTTCGTGGGTCTTAATGGGTTGCATGGCGGGCGAGTGGACGGCCAGCCAAATGAATAGATTTGACGGGGACGATGGGGTCGCAAGTTGAGGTTAAGTTTGACAAAGAAAGTTGGAAGCTTTATCAGTGTCTTATCAAGACAGCTGTGGACAGCTGACAGCAGAACGGGGTCATCAATCCCTAGCTTAATTGTCTTAACAAAATGCATGGGCTCTTTTTTTTTTGGCTGAATCAAGCAAAACATTGACTCATGTTGTTGGAGGTTGCGCAGTTAATTTGCATATAAGAGAAGAAAAAGGTCAGTTTCTGGGGCATTTTCTGTTTTCACTCCTACTGGTGGTCGAGTCATATCTCCCGCTATTTTTGTCTTTGCACACAAAAGCTTCTAGGGCCTGAAGAGCCTTGTCCGAAGAACGGAGCACCAGTCGTCTTGTACTTTTTGTATCCTTATATTCTCTTATATCCACAGCCATGTCCTCTAAAAAGGTCTATCTTCTCGACTACGTTGCCGGCAATATCCGGAGTCTGGTAAACGCTATTGAGGCTGTTGGCTACAGCGTTGAGCGGGTCAGGACCCCGGATGACGTCGAGAAGGCCGATGTAAGTGTCCCTGCCCGTACCTAAACCACATTGGCTCGTCTGCTAAACATTGGCTAATGCTTTTTAGAAACTCATCTTGCCAGGTGTGGGCCATTTTGGCCACTGCCTGACTCAGCTCTCAACTAATGGTTTTCTGGAGCCCATTCGTAAGCACATTGCCGACGGCAAGCCGTTCATGGGCATCTGTGTTGGCCAACAGGCATTGTTTGAAGGCTCAGAAGAGGCACCTGGTGTCAAGGGCTTGGGAATTGTGCCGACCACACTGAAGCTCTTTGACGAGTCTTCAAAGTCGGTGCCGCACATTGGCTGGAACGATGCCACCACTGGCGGTCTGTCCATGTACAGCCTGCGACCCGAATCCAAGTATTACTATGTGCACTCGTACATGGCACCCTATGTGCCGGGCCAGCTGGAAGCTGCTGGCTGGACTGTAGCCGTGGGCACCTACGGAAACGAGACATTTGTTGGCGCTGTGGCTAAAGGAAATATCTTCGCTACGCAGTTCCATCCCGAGAAGAGCGGCGTGGCAGGTCTGCGCACCCTGCGTGACTTCCTCAGTGGCGCCGGCCCGGCGACTCTTGCGCGCTCGGCCGAGGGCTTCTCGCCTGAGCTTTTCCGTGACTCGTTGACGCGCCGCGTCATTGCTTGTCTCGATGTGCGTACAAACGACCAGGGTGATCTTGTGGTGACCAAGGGCGATCAGTACGATGTGCGCGAGAATGAAGACGCCGGTGGCAATGTGCGCAATCTGGGCAAGCCAGTAGAAATGGCCAAGAAGTATTATGAGCAGGGCGCCGACGAGGTGACCTTTCTCAACATCACTAGCTTCCGTAATCTGCCAGTAGCGGATGTGCCGATGTTGGACATCCTCAAGCTGACTAGTAAAACGGTATTTGTGCCACTGACTATTGGTGGCGGAATCCGTGACACTGTCGATGTTGATGGCAGCAAGGTTTCAGCCTTGGATATTGCTACCATGTACTTCAACTCGGGTGCCGACAAGGTATCGATAGGGTCGGACGCCGTTATTGCTGCTGAGGAGTACTACGCTGCAGGCAGCAAAAAGTCGGGCTCTACCGCTATTGAGCAGATCTCTGCTGCCTATGGCAAACAGGCCGTAGTGGTCAGCGTGGACCCGAAGCGGGTTTATGTGACGTCAAAGGCTGCTGCTGCACCGCATGACGTTATTTCTACGGCTACGCCGGGCCCTAATGGCGAGACATTGTGCTGGTACGCTTGCACAATCAAGGGCGGACGTGAGACGCGCGACCTTGATGTAGTGCAGCTGACTCAGGCGGTCGAGGCTATGGGATGTGGCGAGATCCTGCTTAACTGCATCGACAAGGATGGCACCAACAGCGGCTTCGACATGGAGTTAATCAACCAGGTTAAGAGGGCAGTGCGTATCCCAGTCATTGCATCTAGTGGTGCTGGCGTGCCAGATCACTTTGCCGATGTTTTTGAGCAGACGACTACGGACGCAGCGTTGGGAGCGGGAATGTTCCACCGCGGCGAATACACGGTGAAACAGGTTAAGGATTACCTGAAAGGAAGGGGCTTCCAGGTGCGACAGTTTGAGGCAGAGTTGTAGAGTTTGCGGGTTTTACAAACGTTGTAGGGATAAAAGTGAGGGGGCTTGAAGAAGAATCTACGAACATGGGAGGTGAGGTGTCATAACGACGTATGATGACGTAGATATGTGTGGAGTTTGCTGTACTTTTGTTAAATTATTATTATGATTATCATTATTACTATTGTTGTGTCCAACGTCTTTTTGTGGGTCAGGCCACATAGACCTGGCCCTGCTACACAGCCAGTTAGATGTCGAGACACTCTGGAATTGTCCAAGAAAGCCATCAAGATTGATGGTCTAGAAAACGAAGGGGAAGCACAGTGAACTCCTCAGTGGGACTAGCGGTTTCGGATCGGCTACCCAGATGGAAGTCCCGAACTACGTTTGCCTCTCGAATGGTAGCAGAAAATAGAAGGTGAGTTTTGGTTTCCTGCAGGAGAAATGTTCTTATGCCTGAGACTCCAAAGCCTCTGTTCCAAGAGCAGGCTGCAAAAAGTCAGCCTATGAAAGTAGCACCACCCTAAATTGCCAAGGCGTAAGAAAGTTTGTTGCTGTGGGTGTCCGTGGATGCAGGGCGACTGGGGGGCTATTCGGGTTGTCCTCAGGCCATCTGATGTCCGCAAGTTCTACATCGATCAGTAGCTTCTTGAAAGAGAGGACTGTTGACTTTATCAGGGGAAAGTCCGGGTTACGCCTGGACTAGAAAACACGCGCGGCCTGTCTATGCCTAGGGCTGACTCCATGACATCTACAGGTTTGAAGCTCGGGCACCTGACAGCGAGCACAGGGGCAGACACAGGGAGATCCAGAAGTCCGCCTTTGCAGGGCTCACCTTCTTCTTCTTACCTTTGCCGGAGCCCTTTTTTATTTGTAGTTTATATCTTGCTCGTAGTTCTACTAGGAGCAGCTAATACATTGGCGTATATTAAAGAAGCCACCTTAGGGCGGTATGTGACAGAGTGATCGATTCTAGCAGGCCTTTTCTTGGCTCATCTGGGCCTTGCTTCCATGCGAACAGCCTTTTTGCTTTTGCTGCTGAGACCGCTAGTCTTGGTCGCGACCGAGAGCTTTTCTTTCTCCAGGAGAGCGTGACTGTGGCCAGACCTAGAGCCAGTTGGGTTGGAGTCCTTTCTGGCATCCAAGACTTACCAGCTCCACAGCCACCACGCGAGCGGTGCGGAGCACCTCGCTAGTGAAGGATCCATGGAACTAGACTAGCGAGCCAGTGTCTAGGGGCTAGGTTCTGTCGACCGTGTCCCAGGCGCGGATGACCACACATCTTGCTACTTGGATGCTCAGCGTGAGGAGGTACTCCCAAGCAGTCTTTGAAGATGCACAGCTGCCTATCACGAATGTTTGGCCAGCTTTGAGGCAATCTGCAAGAATAGCTACATGCTAGGATACAAAGCAGAAGAGGAAAAAAAATGCGATAAACAACAGTCTGATTTATTTGGCACAAGTGCAAGCATGCAAGCATAGTCAATAGTATACATGTACAACTAGGGCAAGAAAGAAACAATGGAACCAAAGATGAAGAAAGGAAAAATACAAATCAAGAACACAGCAAAAACACACAAGGCATATGACAACGACAAAAGTCAAAATCATAGGTCGGGATGCACTATCGCCCATGATGCACACATCTCTCACTCAAGAAAATGAAACAAGCAAAGAAAAAGCACAAACAAAAACAGAAAGGAAAAAAAACAGGGAGACTAAGGGATAGGAACAAAGCACGAGGCCGTTGTGGGTAGACAGAAGATAGATGGACGGCCAACTTGGGTGTTTCGCCATGTTTCCTTTAGACTTCCATGCACATAGTGTGCCAGTGATCGCTAGTGACGTCAACGCGGTTGGCCCATGGCTCCAGGGTAGTTAGTTCGAAGCCAACCCACTGAAGACTGCGCATCAGTGCTTTGGCAGAGTCAGGTTCGGTGTACTTGTCGATCAAGGCAACGACGTCGTGGCAGCCCAGGGGACCTTCGGCGAGCTCCATGATAGCCATGAGACTGTGGGTATTGTTAGTATCGGCGGTTGGTGTGGAAATGCATTGAATTGCACTTACGCAGGTTTCAGGTCGAGATGCACCACACTGTTGTGGAAAAAGATAAACAGGGTTTTGACGCCGCGATTATCAGCAACAAAGGCCCGGAAGCTAGCACCACCCTGGAAGTCCCAGATTTCAGCCCAGGCAATGACGGGCGGCTTGGCCATGTGCGAATGGCGATGCCGATAGTTTTGGGCTGCAGGACCAGAACCACCAAACGGAAGATCGTCGGGCGGAGTCGATAGGTAGGATGCCGACGATGATGATGACGATGCACCGGTCAGGCCGGAGACAGACTCGATGGCGTTCCTCTCACCCAGGAACACAGCGGCCATTGTCTCGCAGAAGAATCTCTCACAATCTTCCCTGATAGTCAGTGCAGCCCCCCCTCGCAAATCGCGGCTACGGCTGCCCGTGCTGGCATGGCGACTACGTCCAGGCTTGGGCAGAATAGCAATCTGGTGCGACGATGGCTTAACAGCTGCGAGGGGGGGACTTGATGGAGGTGAAGGTACGCCTGAGGAAGGGACCTCAGGAATACCACTCGGCCCCTAGAGAAGCAAAAGTTAGTAGGCGAATGGTAGCAAAGGGCTGTGAGAGTGGCTTATTGGGAGATTGTCTTGGCTGGGGGGGCTGGAGAGGCTGGAGAGCCCCGGGGAGCGTGAGGACTTACCGGAAACCCCGGTAGTAGAGTAGTGGAGGCCATTCACGGAGGCGGAAGAGTCAACAATGTAGCAGCTGGCCAAGACAGAGGCAGGCTGGGAAGCCGCGCCGGGACCGGCAACAGAAGCAGCAGCGTTTATAACGGAGTTGGTGACGGCGTAATTATTATTACGGGCCATACTGGAATTTTTCATTTGCGCCATGGCTATTGATGTTCCAGCGTGAAAGCGGGTACTTGATGGGGGTGATGTAGAGGATTGCTTCTTTAGCGCTTTTTGGGAAGCAAGGAAGTCGAAAGAGAAAGAGGCTGAGAGGCTGTCAAAAAGTGAGACAGTCGGTGGATAGCGAGTTGAAAACTGGGCGTAGTCAGAAGAAGCGGATGTTTTGCGGAACTGACAGGAGGAAATTGCGATGATTCAGGGTTATTTTTTTTATGTTATACTGAAGGGCTGATGAGTGTGTAGAAGATGTTGAAAAAAGAAAAAAGGGCAGAATGTGGGCGTGTGGGTTGGTGCTGATAGATTGGTTGCTGTGGGTTGACGTGATTTGTTACTGTTAGTCAAGGAACGAGTGGAAGAGGAAAGAGAGAAAAAGACGTAGGAAAATGAGATGCGATTTTCTCGGCTTATCTAGATTTTTCCTTCCTTTTTTCCTCTTCTCCAAGCAAGCAGGTGCCAAGAACAAACAGCAAGGGCCGCAGAAGAATATGGAAAGAACCCAGCAGAAACAGGGATTATGTAAGCAGAAACCCGCCAGACATCGGCATCAAACAAAGGCACGGCAGTGGAAACAGCCACTACAAGGAGAGCCTAGCCACTGAAAAGGGAAGAGGGCCACCCCTCCTGAAAGAACAGTGGTCCCTTTGCCCTGTAAGCTCTGACGGCTTGTGATCTCCTCCGTTGCCACACATCTGCACACGTCAATTGGGCATCAAATGGTGCCACACGACCTACGGCTCATCTTCATGCCTCTAGCCGGCTGCTTATCTCTAGCCACCTGCCGATCCCTTCAATGCTGTGAGACCTACCCCTTGACAAGAAAACTAGCGAGGCCCTATCGTGCATGGACAGGACAGGACAGGACAGCGCCCGAACAGGCCAAAGCTTTGGTGTAGACAGACAGACCAACTATCATCGCCATCCAGCAGCCAAGCATCTTATCTATCTTACCTGCCACTTTGCCCTCCTCGCAGTGCTGGGCTAACCACCACGGACTCCCTGTCTTACTTACCTTTGCAATGAACCATCAATTCTAGCCTTTCTCCTACTCCCTCCCTTGCCCAATGTCCCCACTTTTACTTTTGCCCTCTAACTGATTCGTCTCCAGTGCACACTGTCTCTCTTCGGGCCGTCCAGCTTGTCTGTTTGCTGTTACTAGTGCTATTGCTAGTGCCTACTCCATTATAGGGGCTCACTAAGCCCAAAGACGCAGCCTTCCAAAGACAATAAGAGACAAACCAAGCGGTTTATCTGTCTTAGACTCCTAGAGTCTGCCTTTGCACCAAGCACAATTACTGTAGCCCGTCCGTAGTTCGATGTCTTTATAGCCTGGCTCCATTCTCCTTTCCTGCTCTGCTGCCCTATTTACATTCCCCTATCTCTCCTCTCCCCTGCCCGCCAACCGCCCACCCAAGTCACCGCTACTCTCACATGTTCCACCGCTCCTACACTTGCACGCCGGCTGCTCGCACATACCACTGACGGCCATCTGTTTTACCCGCTGTTCTGATTGCACCCCAGCAACCCCAAAACAGCAACGCAGCAACGCAGCCGTCCCAGCATCTGTTCCCCCACCTTCTTTCTTGTTCTTCTCTATTCTCTCGTCCTCCAATACGCCCCCCCCCCCCCCCCCCCCTCTTCCCCTTCCCCACATTTTTCTTCGTTCTTGCTCAAAAATGCAGTTCAGGAAGCCCAAAAAAAGCCCCACCACCCGCAATCGTTTGCGAGAGCCCAAACGCTTTGTGCCCAATCCGTCTGCATCGCTACTCCTACGCGGGCTTGTGTCCTACAAATCCGGCCGCAGCTGTTCCCCGACAGCCCCTACCACCACCCCAACCCTTCCGACTACAGCCCACACCGCCAACGAATCCCTCCCCACGGCCAATCCCTACGCCCACCCAGACCTACCGTCCGCTCCGGCGCCACACCTAGACCTAGTACGCCGCGTTGCACCCGATGTCGTCCGCTGCAACGCCTGCCACACCGACCTAGCCCCCCAGCAGCTAATTGTCAGTTGGGGCTTTCATGGACGTCACGGGCGGTGCATGCTAGTAGCACCGCCAAACCAGGCCGGAGTGGGTGCTGCCGTAAAGCTAGACAACTTGATGGAGGGACAGGTGGAAACACGCGATTTGACGACGGGATGGCACAAAATCGCGAACGTCAACTGTCTAGGATGCAAACGCTATGTTGGCTGGTACTATCTGGATGCTGTCTCAGACGAGGCTCAGTACAAAATTGGCAAGTATTGTCTGGAAGAGGGTCGCACCTATGTATATTCACCATGGGAATTGACACGTTCAAATGACGAGTTCCATGTCTCAGGGTCCATTGCAGACCCAAATGAGGTCCTCGCATGTAATCCGGTGCCCCGGCTAGTGTAGACTTGCTCATTCTTCCTATGAATTGCTTTGCTACTGCTTTTTGCTGTTTAAGTACGGACAGGGTTGAATTTGTTGTCTAGTACAGGAGGGGTTGAGTATGCACCTATATGCAGTCTTTTCCCCGTCTTTTCATGTCCTTTTCACACATAATATTACATACATACTTTCTTATCCATACTTGACACAACAATGACGCAAAACGACACTCCCAAACTACCTCTTTGATACAGGTAACTCGACTTAAACTAGCGGCTCTTCGGCGACGTAGTGCAGGTAAGCCCCAAGAAGCTTGATGCCCTCAATGTAGTTGCGCTTGTCGAGCTTCTCATTGATCGAGTGTGCACCGTCGGTCGAGCTTCCCATAGGAAGCAGGAGGACGTTCTTGCCAGTGGCCTGCTCAAAAGTCAGGGTCACGGGGATGCTAAAGAGAATAAAGGTTAGTATTCCGGCATGTATCAATAATATCAGGCGCCAAAGCGATTACAGTCGCAATGCTCTAATCAACTCACCTGCCACCCTCACGGGTAAAGTCGGGCTCAACACCCCACACACGCTCAACAGCCTTGGCCGCAGCCGAAAAGTTCCAGTGCTTGGGAGAAGCAGCCCACCAGTTACCGCAATGCTGGGGGTACACTTTGAGCGTGTTCTTGCTCTTGAGTGCCGCGAAGCGCTCCTCCACAAATTTGCACACCAGCTCGTTGGTCTTGTCAATCTCCATGTTGGGGACTGTGCGGATTGAGAATTTGCCAATGACCTTGGCAGGGATGACAGTCTTGGCACCGGGTGCGGAGAACGCACCCTCAATGCCATGCAAAGACACCGATGGATATCTCCAGCGGGCCATGAGAGTCGACTTCTTGTCATCATGGATAGTGGTTTTGCTGCCCAGTGACTCATGGATATTATCCATGGTGAAGGAAATGCTGTCATACAAAGACTCTTCCTCCGGGGCGACGGGAGCAACCTGCTCCATGATGCCAGGAATCTTGATCTTGCCATCATTGCTAGCCAACTCCCCCATAATCTTAGTAAGGTCCGTCATGGGTTCTTGGACAGTGCCGCCAAACACACCACTGTGCAAGTCAGCGGCAGGACCAGATACTTCAATCGAGTAGTAGTTGCAGCCACGCAGGCCGTACGTCAAACAAGGCTTCTTAGTACCCAGCCAGTAGTTATCAGAAATGCAAACGGCATCGGTATCAGCAAACCACTTTTTGGCCTCGGCGTTGATCAAGTCATCCAGACCCTCAGAGCCGTATTCCTCCATGCCCTCAAAGCACATGAGTAGATTAACGGGGAACTCAATACCGGCCTTCTGGTGAGCTTCGATGGCGTTGAGCCAGCCAAGCACTGGTCCCTTGTCATCAGTCGACCCACGACCAAACATGCGGCCCTTTTCATCGACTGTCAGGTCAAAAGGTTCGGTAGCCCAGCCATCGCTCATCTCAGCGGGCTGGACATCGTAATGGCCGTATACTAGGATAGTGCGCTTGTTCTTATCGTTGCCATAGCGGCCAAGAACACAGGGGGGAAGCTGCAGACCGGGCTTTCCGGGCTGCTCACCAAGTTCGCGGAGCTCAACAGTAACGCCGAGAGCCTTGAGCTCATCAGCAAGGAACTGACCCATACGAACGACATCGGGGCGGCGAGCCTCTTCGGCAGAAACCGAGGGGATGGCCACCGCCTTACGCAGACGCTCGATAAAGTGGTCAGTCGAATCGTCGACTTGCTTGAAGAAGCCATCCAGCTGGGGAGCCATTTTAAGTTTGCGGGCTTGGTGGGAGCGAATGGAATCAGTAAGATATGAACGGGCGAAAACGAGAGACGATGTTGTTGAAGCAGCGGGAAACGATAATGGTGATAATTGATGGAAGGGAAGGCGGGCGGAAGAATTCAAAGAGGACAAAAGATGTGATGGAAAACCACAGGGACGGAAAACTGAGGGAAGTGAGGGCGAGGAAAGCGCGCGGGACCCAGAGGGTATATAGTGATGGGGCCTTTTGGTGCAGTTGCTCAAGGTGCTAAGCCGCGGGAACTTGGAGAGAAGAATGGTGCGGGGCATGTTGCTATGCCGAATGGGGGGGAGTAATGCTGTAATGTAATGTGCTGTAGGAGATGCTACAAAGGTGTTGTAGGTACACTGTGGACCTTAATGTTCCAGCGCTAGTAGATGCGGGTGAGCTACAATGCCGCTAATAGCCTCTCACAAACATGAAAAAAAGAAAAAATAACAAAAAGAAGCAAATCCCGAACAGGGAAGCCACTAACGCAAACTTCTTTTCACAGTCCACTCCAGGCAGTAGCCCTATTGCCATTATCGTCCATGCCTAGCTACCAACCTGCCACTAGCGTCCCTGCACTTGTGTGTGGATGGAAGTGGAAAATGAAAATCAGTAGTCGGAAGCCAAAACCAGCGAATAGAAGAGTAAGAAATCTGGAATCAGATAATGCTTTCCTTTTTCAGCAAAAGGGGAAAAAATTCAAATTCATTGCCTGCTTTTTCGTTTTTCCCACACCCAACTACCAGACGAACAAACGAAAGCTCCAGTTTTACCTTGTCTGCACCTGCCTACAAAGGGCCCCGCCGAGCTTGAATGTTTGTCTACGGAAATATTGTGACTTCACCTAATCGTTTGGCTCGCCATGTTGAACAGCAGCGTGGGGGAAAGAATAATCAACTTATTTGTTTACACTATGTTCAATCCAAATTCAATGCCTTAAGTCCATATCGACTGATTAGCTTGACCTGATCACACAAGCAATAATGGCAATCACGGTCGGAATGACATGACCTGACGTTCTTGTGAAAGTATTCTCTCATGTTCCTTAGGGTTTCACCATACCCTTAAGGGTTAACAAGGGCGATCAAGCATCACGTGATTATGTGCAAAATTAGACGCGACAAAAATATTTGATTAGTCATTTGTAACATTGACGGGGGCAGGACCCAAGTCTTAAGTTTGTGACTGTGCTTCCCCATCTGTCTCTTTTTCTTCCCTCCTTCATCTCTAGTCCTTCTCTAAATTGAATTGACGCTCTAGACCGACGACAAAGACGACGATCGACATCGACAACTCATCATAATCCACATCGATAATCGACGACAATTATCATAATCGGGTCATCGAGATCTCGCGATTTTTTCCCTTTATTTTTGCCCGCGGCGGCGCTGATTTTCTCGTTGTGCCCTTCTCTTCCCCTTCCCCTATTGTCCTTGTTGCGCACACGCCATTTCTCTTTTATTTTCCTATTGTAATCTGCGACTTGGCGATAGTTTACGTGTCACATTCTCTTCTTTTTCCTATTCTCTTCTGCTGCCACCAATATTTTTTTCGTGTGTGGCTTTAACAGTGTTCCTGCGAATTCTAGTATCTTTCCATCTCATTCTGTTGCTTTCCCGCATACACAATACACCCATATTATCATCGCTTTTTCTTACCTGAATAACCATTCTACAGTTTGTCGTATTGGAGGAGGATTTATTTTTCTTACGGGCATTTGAGCTTGGAGCTGGTCATCCTGGGGAGGGCTGATTCTGGTCTACTGCTGCTTTCAGGTCACTAGGTGAACACGCGCAAGAGCTGCTGGTATTTTTCTCTGAATCTTGGTGGTCTTTGTGGTTTTTGTGAGCTTCTTCTGGCATCTTCTGGCAGGGCAACCAAACCAATCAATACTCACGGGATCAACTTGGACTATTATCGCTTCTGCTTTCTTTTCTTCAAAAAAAGACGAAAGTGCAAAAAAAAAAAAGAAATCTTCGAGCATTCATTATATTTCTTCCAGTTAGACTATTTGGTCTTGCTAACGGTTTAACGGTGTCTCTTTCCATTGTCTCCGGAATCATTGCCCTATTACCCTGTCCTAACCGACATCCCCCGTTCACTTTGATATTCACCTTCCAACCTTCGTATAGGTATAGGCTACTTCCCCCTCCCTTTTACTGAGTTCGTGTTTAGATAGGTGATATAGTCATAGGCTAAAACTCACTTGCAATCACTCGCTCATACTCTTAAAACTCAGTCACTCGCCCTTACCCTCATATTCGCCTTCCACAATGTCTTCCTCCGTCTTCTTCAAGTTCAAGTCGCAAAAAGAGCCCACGCGAGTCGAGTTTGATGGCACTGGTATCAGCGTATTTGAACTCAAGCGTGAAATCATCACTAAGAGCGGCCTTGGAGATGGCACTGACTTTGATCTTGCCATATACACTGATGACAATGCTGAAGGTAAGTTGACATGCTCCATTTTCAAGCCAACACATCACAAAAGCTAACTTCCGCTAACTTGTTTTGTCTAGAATATGACGATGATACTACTATAATCCCCCGTTCTACCACTGTTGTGGCACGGCGCCTGCCTCCAATCCGTCCTGGAGCTGGTCGTGCGGCTCGCTACATCTCGGGCAAGATGCCCATTAATGCCCGCTTCAGAAAAGATGCTCAGAAGCCTGGTGCACCAGTAAAGCCCTCAGCCGGCCCGGCTCCCGCGCCTGTCATGGAAATCAATGAAAACATGACGGAAGAGGAGAAGATGAAGGCCATGTTTGCTGCTCAATCAGCCCAATGGACTGTTCAAAAGGAAGAGATGGCACAGTATGTTCTTTTGTTTTTGTCTTCCTGTCCCCATCAAGTTTCTTGTTTGCTAACTCGTCTTCTCACATAGCCAACAACCAGTTTATGTGAAACCCACAAACAAGCGTGTCGCTAATGTCCCTGATCACGAGCCTCCCAACGGCTACGTGTGCTATCGCTGTAGCGAAAAGGGTCACTGGATCCAGCAATGTCCTACCAACGATGACCCTGAGTTTGACAATCGGCCCCGTGTCAAGCGCACCACTGGTATTCCGCGGTCATTTTTAACTACCGTAGACAAATCAGTTGTTCTGGCCAAGTCGGGTGATGATGAGGAAGGGAAACGGCCGGCAGGTGTAATGGTGAACGCTGATGGGGATTATGTGATTGCCCGGCCAGACAAGGCCTCGTGGGAGCGCTTCCAGGCCAAGGCCAAGACATCGGCAGAGGCATCGAAGTTGGAGACATCGGGGAACAAGGATCTTCAAGAGCGGGGACTGGAGTGTTCCATCGACAAAAAGATGTTTGTTGAGCCTACCAAGACTCCTTGCTGCGGCAAGACATTCTGTAATGACTGTATCACGAATGCTCTGATGTTCAGCGACTTTGTTTGCCCTGCTTGCCATGCAGACAATGTTTTGATTGATGATCTAAAGCCCGATGAGGATATGGTGGCCAAGATTAAAGAGTATGTCGAAACTCGTGCTACACGTGCGCCTTCAGCTGCACCCGATTCTCCCTCTAATGCTTCTATCACGGCTGGCGTCATTGGTACTACCATTGAGCCGGCCAAATCTGAAAAGTCCCAAGACGTAGGAGCTACGGATGTATCAAGTTCGGCTCAAGGTACACCCCAGCCTGAAGATAATGGCAGCAGTAGTGCTAATGGCAGTGCCAAGGCCCCGTCACCAGAGCCAGCTAATGGCACTTGTGAAGAGTCCCCTACACCTGCTAGCACAAGCACTGCTACAGACACTACTAGCTCTTCTAACGTCACTACTATTTCCACAACTGTTGTACCGCCCAAGGGCCCTGGATCAACAGGTTCCAATGACTCTCAGAAACGCAAGCGCCCTGTTGATGAACTGCAGCAAAACCCACGTATCCCCAAGGCCCCGCGGGCTATGCAGATGCAACAGCAGCGCCAGGCAATGAACAACATGTTTCCAATGGGCATGCCGAATATGCCGAATATGCCAAACATGCCTATGATGCCATTCATGATGAACATGCCCAACATGATGGGTCCGGGAGCCATGAACATGCCTCCTATGGGACCGAACATGATGGGCATGATGGGCATGAACATGGGCATGGGCTCGATGGGCGGGCCCATGGGAATGGGTAATATGGAAGGTGGCAGTATGGGCAACATGGGTAACATGAACAACATGAACAACATGAACAACATGAACAACATGGGCAACATGGGAAACATGGGCGGCATGGGAGGCCCACATGGCAATTTCAACAACGGCTTTAATGCCGGTCGAAGTGGCGTCAACCAGAACAACTGGAATGCTAACAATCGAGGATTCAACAACAACTTTAACAATTCCCGTGGAGGTGGCCAGAACAACTGGGCTGGCGGCCCCAATGCCAATGGCTTCAATGTCGGTCCCAACGCTCCCAATATGGGCATGAACATGGGCGGCATGGGCATGGGCATGGGAATGGGAATGGGCATGGGAAACATGCAGGCTGCAGCCGGCATGGGCGGTATGCAGCCCGATGAGGATGCGTATTTCCGCAAACCGCTAAACCCCAATCGCCACCAGAACCGTGGGCGAAGAGTACGCCCAAGCGACTACCGCGAGTTGTAGGACAAGATGGATGTCAGAGGCAAGACTTCGTTTCGTGTCTTGTCTTTCCTTCTTTCTAATGCCTTGGTCGTAGCCTGGATATCGGGCTGTTTTCGACGTGTATAACAACATCAACCCGCCTGCTCATCTTTCTTTTCTCTTCATATTGCTTCTCTTTGAACATCAACGATTGAGAACACCAAAAAAAATCATCATACTCAGCATTGCCAGCTTATTTTTTAATAATTCTCGCCAGCTTCGCCCGCTTCGCCGATACACGGACAACACCGATATGTGCTTGTTGACAGGCTCAAAGCTTATTACGTCATCTTCTGCTTTTTCATTTTGCTTTTTGTTTTCTTCGCTGCTTCTTTTTCTTCTACCATTGCATTCGTCTCTCGACTTCTCCCTTTCACGGCGTGCCGGAGTCGACATCTGAAACCTTTTGATTTTGTTAGGTTGGTGGTTTTTTTCTTAGGCGTATTTGGATCTGGGATATAGATATTTATGCACAACTTTTCTCTCAATTCACGTGTTCTATCTGGTACATCTATGGAAACTTTCATTTTTAATGTGAATGCTCGTAGGTTTCTTGCTCTATATTATGTGCGCTTATCTCCGTGTGTTGCTTTATCTTTATCTTTGGCTGGGCTTCTTCGTCCCTCTCCCTTTCCTCACTCGTCCCCCTCGGGCGGAACGAACGGATGTACCAGCATTTCGCTAAATTTCTCCAGCTTCTCCTTGCCGCGCACCTCTTCGACTAGAAGCGGCATCTTGACAACGTTGAAGTCCTCATACAGCTCCTTGATCTCCTCTAGGTATTTTTTCTGCATGCGTCTGCGGGCGGTGCACTGGTCGCAGTCGCTGCCCTTCTTGGGGAACAGCAGCTGGTTGACAACAATGCAGTGCGTGTCGATGTTGTAGCCCGTCAGCTCCTGGATCATGCGCTCTGTTTCGTAGAGTGAGAGAAACTCGGCGATGCACACGCACACGAATGTAGTCAGGTCTTCATCCTTGAACTGGCTGTTGACCTCGCTGATAGTCGTGCGTAGTGATTCGAGCTTCTCCGTCATCTCGGTCAGTGTCTGGCCATTGGGCAACTGGCCACCAGCGCCCAGGAAGCCATTCAGTAGCGGGCCATACTGCGATGACAGTTGCGAAATCTTGGCGAGGGCCTTTTCGAGAACAGAAGGGAATTGTAGGAAGCGCAGCGTATGGCCAGTCGGTGCGGTATCAAAGACGATGGTTTCGTAAGAGAGGGACTTGACTTGCTTTAGGACCTCGGCAAAGGACATGGCTTCATCGATTCCCGGAATCTATAGGACAAAGACAAGTAGTTAGTGAGAAGAAAACACACGCATGTGCACAAGGGGAGAGAATATTGTGGCATACAGCGTAAGCTAGGTCCTGCACCATTCCGCCCATGCCACTTGCATCACCCTCCTCGCCCTGGCCGGCTAGAAGCTCCTGCATGCTACCGTTGGGGTCAATCTCCATGGCGCTCAGGTTAGTGAAGCCATCAATGAGGCGTGCTTCCTTGCCAAACTTTTGGTTGAAGGCATCGGACAGGTTGTGCGCGGGGTCGGTGGAGATGAGGAGCACGGAGCGGCGCACTTTAGCCAGCTGGATGGCTAGCGAGCATGATGTGGTGGTCTTGCCGACACCGCCCTTTCCTCCAACAAAGATCCAGCGCAGCGACCGCTGGTCCATAATGGACTGCAGGGTCGGCTCCATGACGTCGTCGGCGTCGATTAGGGCGGAAGACATGGCGGGCTTTGTGGCTTTGTGGTAGGCTGATCTAGAGGTGGAAGGGCTGTAGCGGGGCTGTGGGTGCGAAACTGGAAAATAGAACGGCTCGAGATAGGGAGTAGGCAGCGTATAATAGAGACAGAGAGATTTAGGCTTCCAATCACTACGGCATTGTCATCAAGCACAGTAGCCAAGAGTCCCCCTGTGAAGTTATCTGTAACGGTTGTTATGTGGGTGGGGCAAGGCCAAAGCAACCAAGCTTCCATGCGTTTCCATGTTAGACGTCCAAGCTGTGAACCCTAATTGACCGCCGTTTCCCATATTTCTCTGGGCCTTTCCTGCTCCGCGTCATATGGAGGGGCATAGAAGTGAATTGTGCCCCGCTTTAACATCTAACTTCAGCACTGAAGAAGTAACTACAGCTATGCAGGAAAAGGGAGTCTCCTCTTTAGGAACAACAAGCAGCTCCGTTTCTATTTTTCCCGTTTTTTCTCCTACCTTCCTTTTTCTATTTTTCCCACTGAAGCTCTCCTCTTAAGGCTTAAATGTATGGCGTCTTTCCCCCCTGGGCTTAGGTGACTCAGAACAAAGCTTTTAATTCCTTACCGTGCTCTTTAATTTACTATGCAGATGCGCTTCAGCATAGCCAACCTGATTTATCTGCACCGGACCATCGCTACTCCCACTAGTATCACGAAACCCCCGTTCACAGCACGATTTCACGCACGCTTGCGTCATTGCAGTCTTGCGGATCTCTCTCCTGCCCCCTCTCTTTTCGCGTTGCCTACTGCTGCATCATTGCCTTTAGTCCTCACTAGAATGGCCTCCACTTCAACTGCGCGCCAACAGCCGCCATGGACACCTCCTAAGCCGTTGGCTGCCGGCATCAAGATTCCTGATTTGAAGGTCCTCAACAGCCTTACTCGCAAGAAGGAGGACTTTGTGCCGTTGGACAGTGCAGGCAAAAAGGTGTCATGGTACACCTGTGGTCCTACTGTCTATGATGATGCTCACTGTATGACACCTTCTGGCTACTCTCTGAATCTCCTTTCCAACCCCGATCGTCTTGTTTCGGTATCACATACACTTCTGCTGACACTCTACATGATGCTTGATTGCATATAGTGGGCCACGCGCGCAACTATGTCTCTACCGACATTATCCGTCGCATCATGAAAGACTACTTTAATTTCAATGTTCAGTTCGTCATGAACATTACAGATGTTGACGATGTTGGTTTCCCATCGCTTCCAAAACATCAGAGTGCTGTACTGTCTGGCTCTTCGCTAATCCTATTACCAATATTCTTAGAAAATTATTCTCCGTGGACGTCAGCAATACCTCCTTGATAACATGAAGACCGAGCATCCCACCATCGACGAGTTTGCTCAGACTACTGCCAAGACTGCTTTCGAAAAATACATCCTGAAGAACTTGCCTCTTCTTCCTGCCGACGTTACTCCAGAAACTTACGATGCCCAGGCTGCGGCCGCCTACAAGCGCGTGCTTGATGGCCTCGCTCTTGACTCTGACACCGAAAGTGCTGGTGACAAGGAGGCTAAGCTCAAGATGCACATCAAGACTGCTGCAACAGCTGCCGAGGCTCTACGTGAAGCTTCCTCTGCTTCTCTGGATCCCGCCACCTTCTACGACAAGGCCGACAACGTGCTCCTGCCATACCTTGACTCGCTGTATGGTGCTGAAATCGATGCCAACAACCACTCTATTTTTACCAAGCTGACGCAAAAGTTCGAAACCCGCTTCTTTGAGGATATGGCTGCGCTTAACGTCCTCTACCCCGATGTTCTTACCCGCGTGAGCGAGTACGTCCCTCAAATTGTATCCTTCATCGAGCGCATTGTCAAGAATGGCTACGCCTACGCTACTGAAGATGGATCGGTCTATTTTGACATTGCCGCCTTTGAAAAAGACGGCCACCACTACGCTTGTCTAGAGCCCTGGAATAGGAATGATAAGAGTTTGCTTGCCGACGGTGAGGGTGCTCTATCTAGCAAGGCTACTACTGTCAAGCGCAACGAATGCGATTTTGCGCTGTGGAAGAGTAGCAAGGCAGGTGAGCCTTCGTGGAAAAGCCCGTGGGGGCTTGGTCGTCCTGGCTGGCACATTGAGTGCTCAGTGATGGCTTCTGAGGTTTTGGGAGAGGCCATGGACTTCCACTCTGGTGGCGTTGATCTGCGTTTCCCCCACCATGACAACGAGCTGGCGCAGTCGACCGCCTACTGGACTTCAGAATATCCTAATGTGCAATGGACCAACTACTTTTTGCACACTGGACACCTGAGCATTCAGGGCATGAAAATGAGCAAGAGTCTTAAGAACTTCACTACTATCCGCGAAGCTCTGGCTCGGGAAGAATGGACACAACGGTCTCTCCGTATCTGCTTCCTAATTGGCACATGGCAAGATGGCATTGAGATTACTGAAGAGCTAATGAAGAGCACTACCTCGTGGGAAGACAAACTGAACAACTTTTTCCTCAAGGCTATGGATGTTGAGAGAAATCCCAAGACTACCGAAGCTGCGGCCGCTGCTATGGGAAGTCCCGAGACAGACAAGAAACTGCTTGCTGACTTAGAAAAAGCCAAGGCTGACTTGCACACAGCTCTCTGCGATTCTTTCAATACTCCCGTTGCGATGCGCGTTATTTCTGATTTGGTGTCGGAGTTTAACACTGCGAAGTGTGCTTCTACTGAGACAACGCAGGAGATTGCCCGTTGGATTACACGTATTGTGACTATTTTTGGTCTTGATTCCAAGAACGACCTGAGCGACAATAAGCGGGTGGGATGGTCTGGGATTGACATCCCTAACGAGGCCCGATCGTTCATCTACCCTACTGCTGAGCTGCGCGACGAAGTCCGGCAACAGGCCCGATCTGGCACTCTGGACCACGGATCAATTTCTAGACTTGTCGATGCCGTCAACGCACCGCCAGCCTCAGGGGCTGAAGAGAAGAAGTACGAAGGCGTGCTCGAGCAGTTCAAGACTGACGTTAGGAAACTAGCAGCTGAGAAAGCCGCAGCCAAGGACTTGCTGATGCTGTGTGACCAGCTGCGTGATACCCACCTGTGGAACTTGGGAATCTACCTCGAAGACCGCGACGCGCCGCTCAAGGCCATGGTTCGGCCAGTTGACAAGGCGCTAGTGGCGGCACGCGAAGAGCGTGAGGAGATAGCTGCGGCTAAGGCTGCTGCCAAGGCCAAGCGCGAGGCTGAAGCGGCCGAGAAGGCACGACTTCTAGAGGAAAAGGCGAAGCTGAGCCATCTGGACATGTTCAAGACTGTAGAGTACGCTGAGTGGGATGTTGAGGGTCTCCCGACCAAGGATGCCAAGGGCGAGGAGATTCCCAAGTCGAAGAAGAAGAAATTAATGAAGGAATGGGAGAAGCAAAAGAAGCTGCATGAAGAGTGGCTGGCGAAGCAGAAGTAAGTCCAGAGAGGCGGAGTTTATTTTTTTTTTGGAAGTGCAATTCATAGAGCTGGGGCGTGGGATATAGGAGATACATTATGGATGAATTGGGATGATACGAACAGAATTTATCACTCGGATTTCACGTGTCTACAGCGTTGGCCGACTTGCGAGAAAGCACGCTGGAGCTGGAGCTGGAGAAGTAGTGTGTATGCGTGCCTTTGAATTGGGTGCTCATAATAGATGAGCATGTGCCGCAAAGTTGAGCGAATGTTGCCTGAAGAACACTGATTACTCTTAGATTTACCACTTCCGTTTATTTCCCTAGGTCTACACCACCGTTCCAATGTTTCAATCCATCAAAGTACGCAGTAAATGCTCTTGGTAGGACCCCTTCAATTTCCACTCTGTACACCACTGTTTCTTCCTCCTTACTGAGTTCTATCACCCCCGCTATGACAACATCTTGGTGCTCCTCATCGCTTATGGGAATCAGGGTGGACATTGCCGTGCTCCTAACACAAGTCATCACTATTAGTCTCGTGATCTACGAAGTAGATAGTGCTATGGGTTCTGTCTGTTTGCTCTATTGAACATATATCTACTAGTTTCTCACAACAATACAACTGTATGTTGTAGAAGGCGACAACTTGGATGATGTCATCATCTTCCGACGTTACTTTTGGGTAGTCAGGTATTACCGGGAAACATCGACTTCTAGGATCTCCTATTGTTATTGTATGATTTTACGTATGCCTACTGTTATTTCACAGCAATACGATGGCGTACTCCGGACAGGAGTTGCTAGCTAATATCACCTTCCAGTAACCCCTGGGCGGTCATGCTTAGATTTCGAGCTGCTCCTGTGACTTTTTAGAGTCCGGCGCTAAGGCCACAGGGACTCTCTATCCAGCGTAGCCCTACCGTGGTGCTCGGACGACTCAGCTCAGATTCTGGTTGTTGTATGTCCTGGATGAGCCTCAGGTTGCGGCGTGGCATGTTGGCTACATGACATACCGCTTTCGTGTTTTCAAGGGGCTTGTCTGCAAGCTTTTGGCTCCATGGTCTTGGCAGTGCTTTGTGTATCCACCAGTAGCCTTGTTCTTTTGGCTGGTTACACGCCATGCATCCAAGTGAGAAGTTTTGCCATCGCCACCTCTGGCAGCGAGACTGTAGCCTGGCTCCATCCTAGTGATTCCCTTGTATCAGGTGATGCGGAAAGAGGGACCGGCGGGCCGCCGGCTCCAAGTGGATGGTATCCTTTTTGTTCTTTTCATCTCTACTGGTCGGGGATAGTTAGTGTCTCTTCAATCTATGTGCTCCTGCAAGGCTAAAGCGGTGTCCTGTTGCTAGGTCTTGACATCCACTTAGCTTGGGTGTCGGCTGGCTCGTTGCCTGCCCTGGGATCCACAACACTCGGCAAGCCTTCCAGGATTCGTCTTGTCTCGTTCACTAGTGTTTTTGGGTAGATGTATTGAGGTCGGTTCACTATTCCTCTGTTGTCCAGACACAGCCAGATTTCTCAGGCTCCTCCGCGGGCTGTCGCTCGCTTAGCTGCCCGGAGAGCGCCAACTGCCTTCGCGTCTGCCACTTCCATCCACTTTCCCAGAGCTGTGCGGTCTACTTCCTTGGTAGCTCCATCCTCGAGGAGGAGTTCAAACGAAGGAATGCTTGCTGCGTGATGTAGGCACTCCATTGTTGTCGTATAGTACACGGGGAGAACTGCTCGAAGGCACTTCCTAAGCGAGATGCTCTCGGCGCCGGTGAGCCAATATATAATTTCCGATAAACGCACTATATTCCCAACATACGACCATAGCCTGTGGAAAGTACGGGGTCCCGTCTGCTCCCCCTTAGTCAAGCCACAGAGCGCCGAACCAGTAGTATGGTGGGTGACCACATGCGAATCCTCGGTGTTGTATGTCTGTTGCTTCTTTTTTGCATCCTAATGACATGAGAACATTCTCTATGAAACCCGATATCTTCAGAATCTCCCAACATACGACCATAGCTTGTAGAAAGCACGGGATCCCGTCCGCTCTCCCCTAGTTAACCTACAAAGCGCTGGACTAGTATTATGGTGGGTGACCACATGAGAATCCCCAGTGT
>JAZBQP010000073.1:0-88963 GCA_038407015.1 Ceratocystis ficicola | reverse complement strand
GGGTCACGGAAGGCGAAAAAGTGGTGGGTGGGGGGGGGGGAGGAAGAGTGAACTAAAACTGTAGTAGAGACTGGAATTCTAGCTACCCCTCTCCCCGCAATAGCGAGCTCCACCCGCAGTCAACAGGATCGAGCGCTGAATCGTTGCTTGGTAATACCAATGGGCCAATCATATGCGGCTGATTGCTGAGTCCCCAAGGTTCTGGGTCCAGGTTTTTATATTTCGACCCCCCCTTCTTTAGCCAGCGAATCCTCCATGTTTGTGTGGCGGAGTGGGCAGAAAAAAGATAGGGAGCTAAAACGCCAGAAACTCGTGCAACTCGTCTGCGTCTGTAGCAAGAAAAGGTAGAAAAAAGTGTTTTCTCACGTAGGATCGGGGAGACGAAAAAAAGAGGTAAGGTGCCAGCGTCGTTTAGTGGGTGAACGTTATCATAATTCTTTGGGGAAAGATTGCGGCAGAGATAAGAAATCTGAGACAATCGTCCAGGTAATTTGGAGCGGGAAGGGAAAGGCAATGTACTCAAACCCGAATAAAAATTAGGCAGAGTAAGAGTGGCCAGCTTCGATCCTGAAACAGAGGCGCCAAAGACCAAATCAGATTGTGGTATGACTAGGCCATTGAGATGGGGAAGTGAGCCATGGCAACAAAGAGGGAGAAGGGCATAGCGGGGCCGGCATAACCAGAATCTGACAGTAAAGTGGCCTTGTATCAATACCCATCGCAACAGTGCGATGGCATCTGCCCCCTAACGTCAAAGTTGTAGCGGTCGAGGAAGAGTGAGATATGGCTGGCTGGATCGCAATGGCGACTATCTAAGGCATAGTGAAAAGCGTCATGAGGAAGGGCAGTTATTGCGTAGTGAATAGAGAAGACTTACCAAAAGCGCAAACAAATCGTTCTTTTTTCGCCAACAGTTCCCGTGAATTAACAGTTGTTTCTTGAAGGGTGAGATGCCGTCAGTAAGAGCTATTGTGGCAGGGAGGAAGAAGGGGAAGGACACACTGTTGAGAAATATAATAGGAAAAGATCGAAATAAAAAAAAGTTTTTATTTTTTAGGGGAATCGTCAATCAATGATGCGATTCTCACTAAGGGGGAAAAAAAGATGACGAGCATACACTCAAAGAGGAATAAATATGGTGAAGTCAAGGAATCCCAGAGGTGAAAGGGAAGAAATAACAAATCGAGAAAGAGGGGGAGAGAAAAATCAAGAAGGCAACGGAGGAGAAGCCATGGCTTTATGCTTTGTGGGCAGTTGGCCCTTTGGCCCATGGACTCTTGGGATCTTTTCATATATGAATATTCATGTATCTAAGCGGTCTTGCCTCTCTTGCTTAGTTCCTACCTAGCCCTGCCTGGTATTGCTTAGATTCCTCACTCCTCCAAGAAAAATCCCCATTGCGAAAGATTAGGGTGTGACGTCCTCCTTCCTGGAGGGGAAACTCCCACATTGGCCCTCTTTCACCCCGCCTGTCTTGTCGCATGTAGCTCCGGCGGAGGATTCCCAGCCGTCTATTCAGGAAGGAGCAACGCAAGTACATGCCTATTGTACAGGACCTAGCCTTGGTCTGAGCTAAACACCAGCGAAGGCCGCTAACGGACATCACTTCCATTCCTCCCTAGTTTTGTTTGTCTTCTCTCCTTCTTACCTTTACTAACACCATTCTATCTTTTGGCGTGACGTTCTGTGCGTAAGCCAGACAGATGGAAAATGGCAGATTGAGAGCTCTGATTTCCTTCAATGCTGCTAAGAGGTGCATTGTACACATCGTACGGTGTATGATACAATATCATGCCGGAAAAGTCGGCCCATGGTCCCAGAATTATTGCAATTGCCCGTCTCTTGCCCTTCGGCTCAACTGAAATGGAGCACTGATTGTATCGGCGAAATTTGCCCCTAGACTAAATTGTCAGGGTTATAAAAACGCGAGGGCAAGACTACTGATGAATACTTCCAACTTAGTGAAATCCTCTTCTTGCTCCTCAGGTCAGCTTCACAAGCCCACAGCGAATCAAATGTGCGCCATTTGCATTGTACAACTTTTCATGCGAAAGAGGCAGTTGCTAATCTCTAAACCACTCTCCTTCCGAAACAAGTCTTTTGTGCGCTACTGAAAGAGACCCCGTTTGAAAGGAGAAAAGAAAAAGATGGGATAGAAGAATATATGTATGCACATACACAGAAATGCACCGCAGACATATGCACACGTACGCGTAGGCAGTGTACAAGCATGTGAGCGTGTGGGCATTATTGTGTCTTGGCTAGATAGACGGATGTAGATCCAAGTCCCATGTATTTACTTGCATTGTTTTACCTAAAACACGCATGGTTTGTTGCCCCGCTCCCTCATGACGTTGAACTGCCCATCCCCTCCATCTCGCTGCACATATTGATTCCACGCAATTCACTTGCTTATTACAAGCCAAGGCTAAGGCAGCATGGACCAGCATGAGAAAACAGCGACCTACAGAGGCAAGAAGGAGCAATTCAGTCACTTGCATGTAGTGTCCGATGTCGCCCTAGTCGCAAGCTCTCCCCATGCATCCCTGCTCGACCGACAGCTTTGTAAGTACGCACAGACCTGTCTATCCCACCTACACAACTAGAGTAAAGAAGGGGAGAGAGAAAGTTCAGAGAAAAAAGAAACCCCCAAGCTTACTTGCGTTTGAGCAGCAATTTGGCCAGTAATACAAGGCAGATAGGCAAGCGGCGAGCGTTGCTTTTCTGTGACGTGGGGGAGGGACATGAAGATGAAGGATGGAGGGGAGGGAGAAGCACGAGGAGGTTCAAGGGTCGGCTGTACAAGCAAGCTCTCACATGCACTACCACTCCCACCTAGGAATCTTACTAGGTTAAGTCTTCATCATCATCAAGGTTGTGGGATGTTGTTGGAGCATTGCAATAAGTTGAGGCCACCAAAGGCTTTGTCTTTACTTGGCCTTGCTCGCCTTCCTGTACTGTACATGTAGAGAAGAGGGAGGAGAGAAAGCCCTTGAATCAACTACACATAGCAGATGCTGCGTAAGCTTTTATCCAATTGAGAGGACAGCCCAGCCTCGTTCTTTTTCCTCGGCACAAAACCCAAGCCTTAACCTACACATGATTTCATCGCTACCAACGCAGGCCAAGCTAAGACTAACCAGACCACGTGTGAGGCAGTGTCGCAGCATATATATACACGGCAACTATTGGCTTACTCGGGCCATATAAGTCAACGACATAACCTCTTCAGACCAGTCAAGGCCAAGGTTCTCGGAAATCCAAAGAAAAAGTTGCCCACAGACTTTTCTCTTCTTTTCTCCTCGCGCTAAGACTCGATGACGACTTAATTCAACAGAGGGCACAAGACACTGTTTAGACTAAGTTGGCAAGCTACTTCGAGTCCGGCACACTCAGGCCTGGTGAAGAAGATAGAAAGGGCTACCAAGACAAATGGCTTAAACTGGGCACAAACAGCTAGAACCATGCTAGCCATTCCCAACCTAAGGGGGACGTAAGAAAGGAAAGGTAGCTGAGTTTGTTGTCTCATTTGCATATATGCCAGCTTGTAAGATCCCAAAGCATCAAGAGAGACCATCAAGCTACACAATGATCTTTTTCGGGTCTCTTCCTTTCGTTTTTTTTTCGCTCCTTTCACTTCTCTCTTCCCTCTGCCCTTGCCTAACACTCTCCATTCCCTTCTTGTCCCTCATGTGGTGTGTGTATATAGGCTGCAGTAATCCCGTGCATTGGCGCGGTCTCAGAACCACATGCAATGCAATGCAAGGTAATGCAAAGTCCAGATGTATTATTGCTTAGCTCTGTTACATACAGTTCACATATGCATACAACATTCACTTATTTGCCGTATTGTGCTGTTAGTTGATTTCTTTCCTCCCTTTGCTCGACATAACATGACAGCCAGTCAAAAAGATCGCTGTGTGCCGTAGCGTGTAGCCTAGCAACGCAGCAAAGCACACGACCCCATCCCAAACCTTTTGCAACGTGGTGTTGTAGAGAGGGAAGAGCAAAGGAGGGGTGAGGTCAATACAGTAGAGACAAGCTTCAAACGAACCAACCAACCGACAAGGACAAAGACACCCCCACCCCACGCGACCTATTAGGCCAAGGACAAGACAAGCCAATTGCCATTCGGCCATATAGGTTTACCTAGCACAGCTTGAGACTAGCCTACTTTGTCCAAGGATTGGCGCAAACCTTCCTGTATGGCCAAAGCCCAGGGACGTCCCCTTCTCTCTCTCATTCTTCCTCTACTCCTCGGCCAAAGTACAACACAAAAGATGCAATGTTTTATCGGCATCAAGAGACAACTGCTAGGCCAATTTGACACCGAGCTTTTCTTGTTTTTTTCTTTTTTCACAAATGACGCCGATCTCGGGCCTAGACGTCTGTGTTGCGGTTGCTGCAAATAAGATCCCCGTTGGCCTAATGTTTCTGCTAGCTAGCCGCCAAAGTGCCCGTAAAGTATCTGACAATAGTTAGAGCTACGTTTGATGCATTCGGCTAGTATGGAACACTGCTATCTCGGCTTTTGGTGTCTCAAAAAGCTGCAAGCCTGACCGAATGACTCTAGAAACATTGATGTCGTCTCTTTTAGGGTCTTTAACAAGATTTCGAACATGTATTAGGGTTAGCAAGAGCCCTAGTCTTTGACTAGTAGCGAGCTCTGTTAAAATTCAAGATACTATACATATGCAACATGTCCATAAGACAAGTTCCCCTTGGGATCCAACTTGACCAACCAATAATAATAGGGTAGCATCCTATCCTGTCCTATCATAAGTTCCTAGCCTAAATAAAGGCGGAGGCGGCCGAGAGAAGACCAAAGTCAGTGTTGGCCAAGCCCCATTGGAAGCGCATTCCGGGAAATTCCGATCCTTAGTTTTGGTCACAGCGCTATGCCAAGTGAAGTGAGGGAAAGGGAGAAGGGTAACATAACTCCGAGGCACTCCTCCACGCTGTGTGGTCTGCTCGGCCACGGGAAACTTCCGACTTTTCCCGGTGCTCAGTAAACGCCCATGGAAATAATCAAGCTCCGAGCTATAGCCCCCAACCTGCTGCAGGTTCCTCTCAGCCCCAACCGCGAGGCAAGAAAGAACGCAAGGAGCAAGGGTTGGGCGGGGACTCTTGACTTGTTCCCCCTCCTTCTGGCGAAGGATGAAGGGGGAAGAGGCAACTACGGCCAAAAACCCAAAACTCTCGCTGACCAACCATCGATGTGGTGATTACCTTATGGAAATCCGCTTTGTGGCTCTCAAGGCCCGCTTCATCTTGGCTTCATCTCACGGGGGAAGGAAGAAAATACAGTGAAGAAAAATGAAGGGGAAAGAAGAAAGAAGAAGGAAGGAAGAAAAAAAAAGAAAAAAAGTGCCTAGGGCTTGAGGCTTAGAGCTTTGCCATGCTTTGCAGACATAATTTTCGGCCCTGATTTCGGGCAAACCTCAGGCGAAAGGTAGTCGACGGTAGTCTTCGCCAACGGGGTGGGGAAATTACCAGCAAATAGAGAAAAACAGCCCGTATTTCCCGAGGGAAGCCGGTTTAAGCCATCTCGGCTCTTAAAGCGGAGAAGGCAAGCCGGCCGAGAAGCAAGAGAAGGAAAGAGAAGGAAAGAGAACCAAATACAAGAAGTAAGTGCTCACAGGGGTTGATTTTCAAATGCGAGCCCCCGGCTACATTAGATACAGCGTTTAGTTCGCACAGAAGAGAGAGCGCTAAAAGCACCTCCATAGAGCGAAAAAAAAAAAAAAAAAAAAAAGAAATCACATGCTAGATGATTTGAAACCACATCATGCTAGCCATGTAAGTAAACCTTGCGGTTTGGAATTTCTAACTTTTTTTTGTGGTCTGTGTTTGTGGTAGAAACACAAAATAAACCCCCACTTCAATCTAGCAGTTTGGGGCCTAGTAGCGCGTTAGCTAGCCGCTATGACTGGCTGTGATCGCGGCTAAATAAATGGGGCTAGTAGAACTTTGTTGGCAGAGCGACAAAAGCTTGTATAGGCGTGCCTTGGTGTGGTGGGATTGCTGAAGGCTAGGTGCTAGATCATCATCAACATGTGAAGACTACACAGAGACTTGGAGCAAGGGAATATTTCATCACTATATTTCACGTTAGACAGCAGTGGATTTTATGACGAGAAGCACGGTTACGGCTACTATTTGTGCTCTTTGATCCCCCTGATAAACAAACAACACATCGCCACTACAACACACACACACGCCCTTAGAAGCGAGCATGGAGACGTATTTTTCACAATCAGGCATTTCTAGCCACAATGTAGGTGCAGCCAGCTTCTCGCTTCTTGTTTTTTATCTTGCAATCTCTGACTATGTATCAGGCGTATATGCTTTGGAGCGTCTCCTCCCAGCACCAAGAGAGCCAATACTCAACGTTACTGGACAACACCGCCGATACATCGGAGACACAGAATCGCTCAGGTGACATAAGCGCTTCTCAGCAAAGCCACATACGGCGATTAAATCAGACCATCATTGAGAATTCACATCTCGGGCGCATTGCCTCCGAGGAAAAGCTTCTCGTCCGGCGTCGTCACGCCATCACGGACTTCGGCAGCACCTGGCTCAAGCCACCTGCAATTAACAAGACGCTCAGCCAGCTGCGTGAAGAGCGGCGGGAACAAGAAGAGCATGCTGAGGCGCTGCGGAGAGAACAGCTCCAGCAGGAGTTGGCCGATGCGGAGGCTGCCGCTGAGGGTCGAATGGAAGCAGATGAAATGGACGAAGATCAGGAGGTAGGTGAAGCTCCGGCTGATCTGGACGATGAAATCCCAGACGCCGATGCCGAAGACTCGGCATTTCAGTTTTCAGAAATCGACGAAGACGACGAAGACGACGAAGACGATGAGGATGATACCAGTGGCGAGGAGAGTGAAGACGGAAGCAGTAGTGGTGATGGCGGCGGAGAGTCTAGTGATGCCAGCGCCAGTGATGATGGTGCTCGAACCCCTACTGCTGCCACACCAGACCAAACTGCACGAGCACAGCGCCACAGCGACCTCCTTGCAGCCCGCATGCGTGAGGATGCTATGCGCCGTGCCATGCTTCAACGAGGTGCTGAGACTGAGCCAGCGGATGACTTTTACGGCGATGGCACATCCTTTGCCGTGGATCAGTATGAAGATCATGAGACATCTCAAGGAGAGGTCCTAGACGAAGAAGACTTTGGCAATGGCGAGATGGGAATGGAACGCGACCTAGACGAAGAGGTGCCGGAGGCTGAGATGAGCGGGCTGTACGAGCACACTGATAGTGACGAGTCGCTGTCCTCTAGCGAAGAGGAAGAGGATAGCGAGGAGGACGATGACAACGATTATGACGATGACGGGGATGATCAGTTTTCCCGGTTCGCTAGACGGACTGTTGCACCACCCGTGTCCCCAACACTGGGCTCGCGTGGTGGCCGGGGACTACATAGAGCAGGTGTGAGTGATTTCCTAGCGCCACATCAAGAGAGTTCCATCTTAGAGAGCAGCCCGCCAATGCGGAGAGCAGCGAGACAGCCATGAGGGTTGAGGGGTAGTTTTAGATATCCATCTTACACCTGTTGGTTTCACAGAAAGTAGAAAATTGCAGCCACGTCATAATTTGATTGTTAGAGCCATTAAGCGAAGGGCTTGTTGATATCCTAATTTACAGCATGGCCTGTTTTGAGCCGATAGTAGAGTATGGCTTCAAGAAGGGATAAGGATGGCAACAGATTAAGCAACCAAATGAGAACCACCATGTCATGTCAGGCAACCAATGCAAAGATAGGAGATCAAGCACAGAACACAAAGAGAAAAATTCAAACTCCCCTAACTCAAACCAAGACAAGGTACTATCTTGGAAGAACACAGAAACAGAAAGCAGGCTGGAAAATGTCAAATCCACACATAAAAAAACAAAAAGATGACGGCTAGGAAGAAAGCCACCCACACCTTCCAGCCAACACCGGTGCGTTCAGCCATGACGAGCATGCGATTCATGGTACCGCGGAGGCGTAGACGTGTTGAGTCGAAAGAGTCGTTCATCTTTTCTGCCAGTGCGGAGGAGTCGCGGATTTCATCCCCAATGGCGAGTGACATCTGTTGAGCGGGGGTATTAATGTTAACATCGGGTTTGTAGTAATGGCGGCAGGTCGAAATTGTTTTAGACAATTGGATATGATAGGAGGTTGGCAGTGCCCAGAGACAGGCAATGCCATTGATGCGAAGAACTTACATCCTTGAGAATCCTAACTTTGCCCAATATCCCTTGGACCTGACCATCATTCTGGCTTTCCAGTTCATTGAGAGTCGCGTCATTGTACTGACCCCTATATTTTCACACGTATTAGTCAATGGTCATGCCTAGACCCAAGCCGGCCAGTCACAGGCGAGCTGCATCGCTCCAGGCTAGGCGCCCAGAAGAGTTCAGGTCGTTTATCTACTGCAGCTCTATTGGGCCTATTACATACCGTCTGTTCGGGGTCGCAGGGCGATAGCCCGAAGGAGAGGGCACCAGGCCCGGGCCGTTCATGGGTGTTGCTGAGGGACTGTATCCATAACCGTAGCCACCAGCACGGGGCGGAGGTGCATTCGCAGCAGGTGGGTTGTAGCCCTCGAACAGGCTTGAGCGCGAATCGCGCTGATGCAGCGTCGACGCACCGAACCTGCGTTCAGGATAAAGAGCTGTGTTAGTCTGGATGCAGATTGGTAGGCGTCTTTTTGTATGCTTCGTCGATCTTACCTTGACGCCATGGTGCGGCGGGTAGTCTTTTTTCTTTTTTCTTCTAGAATACGCTGTACCCAGTAGAGAAGGGGGAAAAGAATAAGGAGGCAGAATGGAGAAATGAGAAATGACAAATAAAGCCAAAAGGCTTCCAGGAAACCAAAGCAAGGAATCGGGCCTTGATTTTAGGATAAGGCTGAGGCTCTTTCGTAGAGTTGAGAATAGCCCCTGTATTTTAAGGACAGGTTCCCTAATAGCAACTCACACAAAGCTACTGCAAAACCCACTGTAAAGAGGCCGAATCATATGCAACGCAGTAGAACACGATTCGTTTCTTGTATTAATTACAGCTCCTAGGAACAAAGCTTGAGACTCGAAGAATTATTCGCAACTATTAAAGAGACAAGGAATGGGAAGCTTAGGACAAACTATTCGGCCGCCAACAACTATTGAACAAGACTTGGTCTTGTTGTTTTATGGACTAGCACTAACCATAAGCCCTTTCTCTTGCCTTCAATAAAAACTACACATGCTGAAGTCACAATCCGATTCTACGGGCCATTTAGGATAGATTAGCTTATGAAAGAGCGTAGCATGTGACAATGTCACGTTGTCACGATCACTTGCCATGTGTATGGTGGCAAGCAAGGTGCTTTAAACCCTGATGTATAACCCTAGATCTTGCAAGCGATATCGTCCTTTTGTCTTGGGTGTACTCTAATGAGATAGAATGGCTAGGTAGCTATCAAGCTGTAGGGAATTCCATCAATGTACTTGTCACTAGATCATCACAGGGCCTCAAGTAGCATCAAGTTCGTTGTCATAAGAGTCCGGAATCTAATATTCACTAAAGCAAAGGCATACATAGAAGTCGCACAGCCATCATGTCGAGAAACCACCACTATGAAAAAACAAGGGGAAAGGAGCACAAAGAAAGCTACTTGGAGGGCATTTCAAAAAGGCAAATTGCGGGTTTGGGTATAATAGTCATTTTGATTATGGAAGAATTAGGTTGTCGAGTCGTTGAAATACCGACCGAGACTGAGGAGGGAGGAGCAGGTTCACGATTGAGATAGACAAGCCTAGTCCTCGTCCATGTTGTTGGACTCAAAGTCCTCGTCGTCCTCTTCTTCATCATCGTTACCAGGGTTCTCAGCAGCAGCTTTAGCAAAGTCAATGATCTTGCCACGAGTGCGACGGCCACCGGCGATGATGTTGCTGGTGTCAATTTCCTCCATACCATCGTCCTCCTCCATAGAGTCTGCGATGCAAAAAAGAGAGTATGTTAGTAAATTGGGGATTCTCGAAGAATAAATTTCCTGGAGATACCAGGTAGTTGTGTCGTGTGTGAATAATTCCGTGAAAGCTGCGTCGACAGTTTATGTCGAGCACTATGATATTGGTGTCGGCTTGGGGGGCGCGTAGCAACGCTTGGGATACATACTGGGGTCGATAGCCTGTCGGTGCGCAAAACAGCATGTTAGCTTTCAAGCTCTAAATAGTAGACAACCAGACAAGCCTTCAATTGAAAACTAGCGCGCACCGAAAATTACTGTAGCCTGGAAGGGTCTTACCTCAAGTTCTTCTTCCTCATCGTCGTCATCATCCTCGTCCTCATCCATCGAAACGTCGTGGGTGTCGGGGACAGCCTTGCCCTTGCCCTTCTCTTCGTACTGGGCACCCTCGGTCTGGGCGTTGCTGGGGAGAGTTGATCCGTTATCCATTGCGAATTGAGATGAAGTGAAGTGGTGGAGGCTTGGTGATAGGGCTGGTCAGACAATCTGGTTCCGGAAGTTGTACGTGTGTGTACGTGTGTTTTTTGGTGATACTGCAAAGAGGAAAGAAAGAAAAGTGGATGGGATGTTTTGGTGGAGTTGGTAGGGCGATTTGTTTACCTTGTATTGGGACAGGGGACTGTAGCATAGAAAAATCACACCCACACCTGTAGAAAAAACAAAAAGGGATGAAAGAGGCCTGAAGAGGGGTCTGAAGGAGGCCTAAAAAACCTGAAGTAGGCCCAAAAAAAGGGCAGGCCTGAAGCATGAGCCTGACACTACAAAAAAAGCAAGGGAGGCTCCGGCTTAGATAAGGAAGACAAGGGGACAACAGAGAACAAGGCTGGTCAAGAATTGCCGGAGTTTGCAAAGTCCTGCCGGGCTGTGGCTCGGCCTCATGCAAGCAAGCCAAGTAGTAAAATGGGAGGAAAAGATCGACCCTCTGAAATAGCACATATCAGAAAACCGAGAAATGCAATATACGTGCAATATTAGTACATAGATTCATCAAAACGTCAAGGATAGCAAAGCAAGACAACCCGACCGTGGGTCACCTTTTGTATATCAAGTGAAAGCAAGCAAATTGACGTAGAAGAGAAGAGAAAAGAGATAGACACGCGCTTATTTACCCTCGCCACCACCAGACATCAAGATCAACGCACCCGCCAATATGAACATCCAGTACCTATAGATGAACGCCAGGGACTGTTAGTAGCTGTACGATGATGATTGAGGCTATTAAAAGTACCATCTTCCAAAGAAGAGCTGGCGTCTCTGATGAAACAGTGCCACTTACTTTTGCAGGAATGTCTTTTCCTCTTCAGCCTGCTGCTTGCGGCCTGAAGGCGAGAGCACCACTGGCTTGTTGAGCTCAGGCTGCTTCCCCGTCTGCGATACCAGCACCACAGCACGCGGCGCACTGTCTCGTGTCTGGCCAGCATCAACACGGACACCCTTGAGCGTTGCACCAAGGATATCTCCACGCTGGTCGACGGACAGCAAGAGGGACGGCGAGTATCCTTTGTCGAAATTCTCAACACCAGCAATGGTTGTGCTAGACCGCCATTTGCCGCTTCCGCTGCCACCAGTAGCTCCCCAGACGCCAATGCGTACCAGCTCCGTGTCCTCAGGCAGCTCAGGCGCTTCGTAGTCCGTCACCGTAGCACTGCTCGGATCGGCGACATCGTAATGTATCTTGCCCAAGAGGATGGGAGCGGGAGCGGCCGTAGGTGGCGATGGCGACGAAAGAATAGGCTGGAGGAATATTTCAGCGGCTTGGAGACTGTGAGCCATGCCCGTGGCAGCGAATAGGCCAGCCACGAAGGAGGTGAATCTCATTGTGGAAAGGGGATCAAGAGGAGAAAACGAGCGGTTAATTGACGATGAGCAGATCGATTAAGTGCCGAAGACAGCAATGCGAGGCAGGATAGACTAGACAAAGCTAGCTTTTTCTGCGTTGCTTGCTTGTTTCTATCTCAAGGTGAGCCTAGATTGCAGGAAGTCGAGAGAAAGCTCGGAACGTAGCGGATCAATTGATGGGAGATGGGTGGTTATTAATGCTGGGAGCTTTGTTCCACGACCCGAGCAAGGTTGGATTATATTGGGCTAGGCACCCGAATTTACTGCCCTCAAAAAGACAGAAAAGCAGTGAAACAAAAAAAAAAAAGGCAAGCAAAATCCTCGATGCAATAGGAAAAAGGGGGCGAGGCTTTAGAGACGCTGCAAGTTGAGGTCGGATGGTTTTCGTCCAGAAACAAATTAAAGTACAGGTACTGCCACAAGTACGGCTGTATCTTTTTTTTCTGGTTTTTTGCCTTGATTTTTATTGTCCTGCACCCTATTGGGGGACCATCAGGAGTTGGAGAGAATAAAACAAGCGCAACATGGTCGGCTCAACTCTGGCTGATTACTTTGAGAGCGGGCAGCCAAGACCACAGCGCTGCTAGTCACTATTGCTACCAATACTGCTGTATCCACAAGATCAAGACAAGGATTCTGCATGGCCATGGCATATTTCTAGAAAACAAAAACCTAGTATTCTAATAGAGCGACTTACAACTGGAAGTCCCTTTCGTTGTCTTTGTCCTGCAAACTTACCCTGGCAAGGTCTACCTTTTGCAACCTCTGGCTCGTGCTACGTGACTGGCCAACGCCGTTGCTGTCTCACTATTATAGTCCTGTCGTCTTCCCTATTCTCAAGTCCTAATAATAAGTTGAACCAGATATGAAATGCGCACAACTAAAGCTTGTATGAAGGGTAGCCATATGCTTTGACGTCATTTTGCTACAACTCATACATGTATATAACCAAACGAGCACACAAAACGAAAGCGTAACACAAGGGTCCATTGTGCTCATGAATGGCCTTCTTTTCTCTCGCGTGTCTTGTTCCAACCGATGTAGCAAACAGAAAGTACAACTATAAATGCGCAGAACCACACAAATGACGCCATATAACTCCTGTCCCATGTGAAAAAAGAGTCAGAAAAGAAAATGAGAAAAAAAAAAAACACCACCGACTCCATGCCCTTAGCCCGATTTCTCTTTTTTGTTGGACTGTTTCTATGAACAGCAATGGCGTTGTGTATCGCCATATCCATATTAGGATGAGACCTATTCTCGCTGGACTCCAATGCGGCTCCAAGTTCATGACGCTGCTGCATTAAACCCCTGTTCTTCTGGTATTGAGGATTGTGCTGGTTCTTCCACAAGTCTAGAGTCTTCCGACTCTGTGGCTGTGGCGGCAACCTTTGGTATAGAGCCGGTTGCGTCATCGCTGATTTCTGATTCTGCTTCTGCTACCACCAGCTCTTCGTCTTGAACATCTTCTTCATGGCCCTGGTCTTTTTCTTGCTCTAGGTCAAATCCAGGACACCGTTCTACGAGGCCTGTATAGTACGCTACAAGTACTTCGGGGTTGGGGACAATCTTCCAGTCGACCCGATACAAAAATTCGAGTTCCAGCATCTTGAGTTCGGCTACTCTAACACCACCTACGCGGGCATATGTGGTGTTGTTCCAAAACGAGTCAGAAAGGCCCTTGGCTGCTACTGTCGCTGCGGTAATGAGAAAGCGATGTACAGTTAGAGTGTTGATGGTGAAGTCGGGATAAAGCGTGCACAGCCGGTCAATGTAGTAGACCATCGATAGTAAAAGGGGAGGTGTTAGGGTTGCATGCTTTGCAAGACGGTTGAGGTAATCGCGAACAGAAATCCCTGGAGATGTCCTGGATGGAGAAATTAGCAAAAAATGCACATCGCAAATGGAGGAAATCCTCGAGATGATGGGTCGTACCGAGAGTGGAAACGCGTCAGACTGCCCGACCCCCGCAATGCCAAAGAATCATTTGTTTCGATGAGCTCCGAAAGCATATGTGCAATCAGGATCACTAAATCTTCCACTTGGCACATTTCATAATGAATGGGAAGAACCTTGACAGGCGTCGAGTTATGTCTCACGCGCTTAGCTGGAATGTTCTTCGGGCTTTCTCGAGGCTCATCTATAGGCTGCGTCTGACTTATTAGTGATGCTGACTTGTTATCTAGTGGTCCTTCGATAGATGAGGATCCTCGGCGCTTTTGTGGTGAAAGGCTGGAATTTTTTGTTCTCCCAGGCTGTGGCTGTTTTTGTGGTGAGAAAGTAGGTCTTGTTATCGTAGAGGGTGTACCAGGACCAACACCGCATGGCGATGCTGTGCTCTGAGCTGTCGTGCGATCTTCAACTACGCCTGGCGACATCGTCGCGGAGGGAGTGGTCGCAATCGAGACTGATAGAGGGCTAGTTGACGTCAGTTCCGCGATGGTGGCAGTATGAGATGTGGAAGAGCCTGGATGCTGCATCGTGCATTGGTGGGGTTGACAGGAGTGGCCGTGAGGGTCAGAAGGCGGAATGGTATGAGTTAGGGTTTCAGATGCCAAAGTGCTGAGTGTTGACTGCGCAAATATAGGCACTGAAGAGGCATTCATAGAGGATGCCGGGGCAGTCTCATGTGCAGTCGCTGTAGTAGCGCTAATGCTGGATGTTTGAGTGATTGGTGTATTGGGTGTGATGGTAGACGGCGATATGGATGACTTGGTAGAGGAATGACGACAAGCGGGTGCCACAGGGGCTATATGGGGAGATCTAGAGGCTGCTGTAGAGGCACCATAATAGAGGGCCCGGGGAGACGTAGTAGTTGGTCTCGACAAGTGCGGAGAAGAAGTTAACATGTTTCTCCGGGCATCGTAGGATGGAACCGTGGGGCCGTCGAGATGGCAAGGGTAGGAGCAATGAGTGAGGAAGGGCTCGTCAGTGAGCAGGTTTGCCAGCAGGCAGTTGTAGTGAGACCAGCAAGGCCTCAACTGGTTTTGGATAGGGAGTATTGTATGAAGGCTAGCGCTATTCTTTTGTTCCGTTTTCTACAGAGGCGAAAGGCCATGTGCATTCCACTAGAGCGTGATGTGAAAGAAGTTGGTTGTGTGTATTCACCGAATGGCCTGAGTTCAGGTCCGGTGAGATACGGGAGTAGCCAAAGCCCTTGATCGTGACAGGGAGTATAAAAGGAGGCGTGTAGACGGATTCGAAGTTTGGGGCGTAATGGTTGGACTAGTTCGTATTAGATGTTGTAGAGTTCAGCAGCAGCTAGGTATCAAGTTTGGCAGATGGGGGCCAATCGTATGATCCAAGTGGAGCAAGAAAAGTAAGATACAAGCAGGTGAATTGTTCTTACTATCGTATGAATTGTAGGCCATCGGCTGACTTGTGGGTGATGGTTGAGGGAGAGGACAAGATCGGGCGGGCGAGCGAAAAGCCCCAGTCAAATGGAACTTGGCATGACACGCCAAAAACTAAAATAATGACGATGGAGGATTTCGGGATAAATATTGGCCGGATGGGGCGTGCACTATAACTATGCTAGATTGTGCCTTTGGGTTGCGCCTTTTGGGTGCTCCTTGGTTGTTTTGTTGTCTTAGGTTTAACGATGTAACGGAAAGCGAATGTGTATAGTAAGTTAATAAAGGAGTCAGTCAGAGTAGAAGCAATAGTACGAGTACTGACTGTCTGTACGTGAAGTAGAGTGGGGGGCAATTGAAATGTTGGAACAAGTGGGACAGCCAAAGGCTTCGTTCACTGCGACCTTTCTCACGTGTTCGCGCAGGGCAAGTCGTTTGACAGAAGCAAGATTAGTGTCAATCTAGAAATAGCAAATTTAGAGATTTGGGAGGGCACAAGACAAGCACATGAAAGGGGGTGGAAAGGTCCATCAAGGCCTCGGACAGGCAGATGATTACAGGCCTTGTAGCCGACATAACAAAAAGTACAGGCACCTAGGCCCTGTAGAGGCTGTCGGAAAT
The DNA here is from genome assembly GCA_038407015.1 of Ceratocystis ficicola. Lineage (NCBI taxonomy): Eukaryota > Fungi > Ascomycota > Sordariomycetes > Microascales > Ceratocystidaceae > Ceratocystis > Ceratocystis ficicola. Next base: position 73,146 of record JAZBQP010000073.1, on the reverse strand, counting down.
GGATGAGTCTAGGGACTACCCTGGCACCCCCACCCTACTACATGTACTACACCCCTATAGGATCGTCCCTTGGGAAGCGTTAAATTGTGGAGTCTTTTTTTCTGCTCTGTAGCAATGTGGCGGTAACACGCTGTATTTTTGCCAGAGCAAATCAGAGGCTTTTATGAGAGCACACTTCCACGCTACTGGGTAAAAGCAAAACTGGAGCACACGGCAAGCGGGATCATGGGATCACAGACTACTTGTGTGCAGGAATTTTCATCCTTGATTTGACTGGCGGGGGATGGGAAAAGATAACGCTTGATTCATGTGAGCTGCCCTTTCACTATGATGCAAGCTAGAAAATGTTGTGTGCAGCCACCCATCGTCATCTGTGCTCGAGGATGTGCTATGCTAGAGGCGACACAACAATGAAGATCCGTTTCGACCTACCTTTTCCTGCGGTTTTATTTTTAGCATGTAGAAGAGGTCAATTATTGGATCCATACTTGTATGGCATTGTACCTGCTTGTTCTTGCACCCGTTTGCGGACGTCACGTATACTTTGCGTGTCCTAGTACTTTTGCGTACTTCTAGGAAGATATTTCTACGTGTCAATTGTTAATGGCAATCACCCTAGGAAACTATAGGGAAACACAGCACCACACAAACGCTTGTTTCTACCTCAGTCTATTTCAAGCAAGCACCTGTATTTTGCTCTAGCGCATCTATTTGTACACCAGCTTTTAGGCCTTCCGTTTACCACATCGAAGTGTTTGTGACCCCGTAGCCTTGTTTCCGAGCCCCAGCCTTGTCTAGGGCTTACTTTCCTTGGCATCAAACTGCGGGAACTCTCTTTAACTCACAACATTACCCCTCTAAACAGCCACGCAATTTATAACCATTTGATGACAACTCTTATTTAACATATGACTTCGAGATACCCTTTTGCCAGACTTCACTGAATATTTACGGGTCTCAAACCTGCCACGAAATCGATAACGAGCTGATTCAAACCTCCGTCCTTCTCTCGATAGCTGCCTATAGCACACCGAGAGCATAATCTAGAGTAATACTTATAGACATCTTGAACATATCTTACAGCTGGACTACGACCATCAGTTTTCGGCCTCGGCATCTCGCATCAGCGCCACTTGCGCGATGGCGTCTCGAACCATGGAAAAAACTCTGGAGAGAATCCAGTCCACCTCTTCGCCCCAGGAACTCCTGGCCTTGCTTAAAAATATCAAGAATGAGCTTATTGGGGACGTGTCAAAGAAAGAACAGTCAGTCAAATTGGGCCTTTTCGACGTCCTTAGGGACATCATAACAGTCCCTAGCTCACTGGCAGCCAAGAGAAATACGGACAACCCTCCTGTGCTCCACGATCAACTACGTCATGATGAAAGTGCCTGTACCCAAGCTATTCAGATTGCCGCCAGCCTTATTTCCGGTACGTAACATGACATTGACGTAATTGGCTATTTTTCCTTTTCTTCGCTATCTACTGACATCTTCGTTATTTGACTTGTAGCTGGCCCTCAGTTCCTCGACCCCCTCTTTCACTCTAATATTATTGTGGTTCTCACGCAGAATGTTCATCTCACAAGTACTCATCCCCAGATTGTGTTGGCTGCCCTTCGTGCCTTGGTAGCCATCTCGAGTATTCTTCGCTGCGCGTCGAATACATGTGCCTTAACTCATGCCAATTTCAGTGATACCTTTTTTAGCCATGTGGATTTCGAATCTCTAAGAGTCATTCTCTCAATGAGAAGTCCCGGGCCACATGACTATACCCAAGCCAACCTTGCTGCTACACTCCTAGGACGCTTATCCATTGATAACAAACGCCGGGCTCAAATTGTCAAGGCTGGAATTCTTGATACGTTAGCAACAAGGTTTGCAAGTTTTGCCGTTGCTGAGGGCCTAGCTGTTCCAGGCGCCGAAGAAGCTTGCCAGCAATACAACTTGGAGGCATATTTCCCAGCTCCGGAGCATAGAGTAAAACTTGCTCTCATATTGGAAGCTATCAGCAATGTCATCGGCAACTCGAAATACCTTGCCTGCATGCTTATTTACTCACCAGCAATCCTCGCTGTCTTCCCTTTGATATCCTGGCCACCAATTCTAAACGAGGACGAGCTATGGCTAAACATCACGCCTGCATCTGAGTGTGACTCGGAAGTAATGGGTGCAATGGATTATATGATCCCGCTTGTAACGGTGCAGTACGATCACCTCTTTTCTGATTCCAAACCTAATTCCAACAGCATTATCCCCTCGGTTTCAGACCCATTATCTGTGTCAAGCAACGCCCAAGCTCATATGGACTCAGAACAAGAAAGTCCCCTAGTGCCATTTCTTATTTTTCTATGCCGCACTCGCAAAGACGCCTTGGATCGTCTTATGGCCATTTCGGTTCTTGCCGCCCTCTTCACTGCTGGATGTGGCATAAAAGCCTCTCGCGAGGCCAGTATTGGCTTACTAGTGATCCCTGTTGTTCTCGACATCATGCGCGAATACGATCCAGCCGCTTGTTCTAGTTATAAGCCATCCATAGACAGCAAAACAACAGCAGAGTGGTACATCATTGAAACAGCACCCCTAGTGCTGAGCCGCCTCATTCAGGACAATAGTACTCTACAGAAGGCTGCTTTTGATGGCCAAGCCATCAAGCGCCTTGCTCATCTATTGACAACTGCTTACACACCTTGCCCTGAGAAACAGATAAAAAGGTGGTCTCCTAAGTCCATCAAGGAAACATCTAGCGACTTTTCTCCCATAAGCTGTCGTCTTGGTGATGGAGCCCAGGTTCCGTTGATGGCACACAATCTTAAAGTCCGGGAAAACACACTCAGAGCAATAGCCTGTCTTGCTGCGGGGCGCGAAAAATATCGAAAGGCGCTTCATGAAGATCACCCAGTCATTGGTTACATATCCGAATCGCTGCATGTTTTCCCTACCAAGCCAAAGACGAAGGATAAAGACCGCTCTAATAACAAGGCAGGAGAAGGGGATCGTTCCTACGACTCGGAATACGGCATCCACACGCTTGATGTCATTGAGGCCGCATGTCATGCAGTGCGTGTTCTATCTAGATCAACAAAAATTCTCCGCACTGCTCTAGTCGATTACGCCGTACATGAGCCTATCTCCAAACTCCTGCAATCTGAAAACTTACAGCTAGCAATTTCAGCCAGTGCGGTGATGTGCAATCTAGTAGTTGAGGCTAGCCCTTTGCGAGCGGTAAGCAAACATAACGACTGACTTCTATACATGGCTACCTGGAAATTTATTGCTAACTACTAGTTATTACCCAGCCTCTCATTGAGAATCATCAAGTAGTTCAAACATTGGCAAAGCTCACCCACTCTCCCAACCCGGACCTGAGGCTCAACGCAATTTGGGCCCTTCATCATCTGGTAGACTATGCACCGATGGCCGTCAAGCGCCAGGCTTTTAGTTTAATCGAGCCGGAGTGGCTGGTGCGGATGATTAGCGATGACACACAAGACAATGCGCTTGCAGAGGCCCAAAAAGCCAGTACCAGTGATGTAGACAACGATATTGACATGCACGCAGAAGGCCACAGTGATGTCGAAAGCACGACCGAGTTTATACAGCCCGGCCCTGCGCCAGCTGAACTCGGCGGTCTCTCTAATAACAGCATTCCATTTCTAAATCAACATGAAGCACTTCTTAGAGTGGTGGCAGAGCTTGAGTTGAATCCTCTGCGCAAAGCCCGCAGGGAAGACCTCGCCATTCAAGAGCATTCCCTTGGTTTTATTCGCAACCTCATTGGAGCTTCAACTACCGAATCTAATTCTTCTAATTCTCGCGAGATTGGAGAAATAGTCGACATGATTGTTGCTGGAATTGGTCAGGAGCGCCTTTTCCAGCTGCTAAAATCCAAGCTCAAGTCGCGTTGTCTGCGGCCATTCGCAAGACGACAGCCTACTGATGGAAATGCATCTCCAGAGGGAAAGTCGCGCATTCTGTACCCACAACCCAACATTGTGGTGGCTGTGATTTACATCCTGGCTCACATAGCAGGCAGTACGCCATTGTACCGCAATGCAATTCTTGAACAGGACGATATTCTCAAGATGATTCTGCCGTACATCACCAGCCCCGAGCCGAAAGTGCGGCAAGCGATATGCCAGTTGATAATCAACCTGACATGTTCTGAGCTCCATGCTATGGGTCACAGCTCATTGGAAGATCGCTGTCATATCCTTCACGACCTTGGATTTTCCACCAAGCTTCTGGATCTTCAGGCTACTGAATCGGTCGAGCCAATCAAGGAGCTTCTGAAATTGGCATGCCGCCAATTGCAAATGGTAGCAAGATAGTAAGGAGGGCTTTAGGGTTATGAGCCCTTTCTAGCACAAGTCCATGTGGAGATGAATGGCCGAGGGAGGCAGGGAGAGGTGAGGATTCTGCGATTTTGTTGGTGACATGGTGACACGATAACTGGACTAGGGTGATGCTGAGTACATGGAGGAAATGCCAGGTATGGGCATTGCTGCAGGATGCAAGTATCACAGCAGAAACGCAAGGAGGGGGGAGCGGGGCATGCTAGTTTTTTCTACCCCACCTTGTGTGCTAAGACGCATTTTTAGGCTGGCTTGAACTTGCGGACTGAGTTTGTGGACTACACGAGCGTTGTTATATGTGCTGGGCTGATTGCTGCGTGGCGGATGACGGTCCCCTTCTTACTCTTTCGTTGGTGATGACGACGATGGGCCCAATCAGGCAACCAAATTAAAATGGCCCCCTTCTTCCTAGTCCCTTATCCCTTCCTCCTTTTTGTTGCTTTGTGCACTCGGTAGTACTTGTCGATGGAGCCGGTGAGTACTTTCAGCCATTATAGTTTGTTTTGCTTCTATTTCTGTTTCCTCTGTCTCTCTCTGGTGGTTCTTTTGTTTGTTTGCGCTGTTGGGTTATGCTTATTGTCATCCTGTGTTTTGGTAGGCAAAGATTTTTTGGTTAAAGTATATCAACTTTTTCTTTGGCTTCTCCCATAAGGCTTAGGATCCAAATGTGATGATTTGAGCCATAATTGGAGGACTGTCTTTGTCACTTGCTTCCTGTGCTGAAGCAACGAATATGAGGCATTGGATGTCTGCTTTTTCGCGATTTAACGAGTCAAAAAGACTTGGTGGGCAGCATGGCTACTTCTTGATGGTGGTTTAATAATAGAACTTGCCTGCCTGCATGAGAGATAGCAAGCAAAGCATAATCACTGCTATGCACCATGCTTATTACACTCACTCTGTGTATGCATATTTCTTCGGCCGTGCGAAAGGGTGATATAAAGACCCATTCAGGTTTGGAGTTCTCCTGGGCTACGACATGAGTTTCCCGGACAGGCAGAGTCCAGATGATTGGAGAATAAGGTCAAGATGGAGAATAATGGACCAAGGCAAAGGTGAAGGCGGGGGCTGTGGGTTGGTGCTTTGCAGGACATGTCAGCCAACCACACGCCGCGGTCTGGATTGTGCGACTTGGGCTATCCTTACTTGTGGAAGGCCGAAAAGCCCTGTACCTTGATGCCAGACCTTAGTAGGTGAGCTTACAACCGGCCTCTTCGACAACGTCAGGAATGAGCAGCCGAAAGGACCGACATAGAATCTTGCTTGGCTTAATACAGTTGAGCACATGCAGCCGCGTCATTTCCGATATCTTGTATTTAATAGGCTGCACACCTCGGGGGAAAAAACTACACGTATACATGTGTATATATACATCCATTAACAATGCGAGCTATTGGTGTAGACAAAGTGGATGGCTCTCTTTAACGTATGAGGGGCTACTTGTGAGAGCGAGATGTACTATATCAGCGATAATAGGATCAGGAGGGATAAAAAAGTGGGAGCAAGCGGGGCTGCTGTCACAAGGTTTAGAGGTTTGAGTGCGATATTTGCGGCTAGGGCTGGGTGAGAGAGAAAGAATAAAGAGGTCACAAGCATCGCAGCAAGGCAGGACGTTCACGAGAGACAAGCACAATGAGATGAGTAAGACGAAGAAGGGGGAAGGCACAAAGGAGTGGGAAAGGAAAGGAGTGTTGTACGTGTACTCATGTATCTGTGCTGTGTCTACATGTACATGTGTGCGCCATGGGTGCATGTGGATGTGCCATTTTGAGCCAATCTTAGCTGCGAGCACATCATCGCAGATATGGAGAGCGAGGAAATGGAAGGCACGACGCCCCGTCTTGTCTCTCTGAGCCCATGCCAGCCTCAGCTTCGTGGCTCCTGCCCGTTTGGTATATCTTTATTTCCCTCTTATCCATTCGTCTGTGTTCCCTCTCATTCGCCAGGCTTCTATCTCTGCCCTCAAATGTGGGCAATTCCCTTTATTTTCAGCCAGGCCCTCTCTTGTTCGTCGATTTTCCTCCACTCCAGGCACTTGCTTCTTCATTTGCGTTCACTGCAACTGCAGTTGCCGCATGTGCTTTGTGCTCGCTTGTCGCTATATCCTCATTTGATTGATACCTCCTTCACCAGAGTGGCCCATTGCTCATTGGCCTTTGTCCACTTCTCTTTTTTCTCATACCTGGACCCCATTTCGCTGTTTGTTCTCCATTATTCCCTTCCTATCTACTTCCCACTTACTCGCTACATCCCATCCCCATCCTGTCGCTATTACTTGCTGGGCCAATTTCATTCTCTCTCCCCCCCCCCCCTCTATCTTCATCCCCGTCCTCATTCCACCTCCATCATTTCCCCATTATTTTCCTATGCCTTTTCTAGCTTGTTTAAGCTTCTTCCTTGGCTCGGTCTTGATTCACTAACTTGTCCCATCGCATCGTCGCAATTGCAATGTGTACCGTTTTTGACTCATAAATTTCACGCCTTCTTCTCTTCTCCTTTTCCTTCCTTTACGTTGCTCCTTCCTCTTATAATCAGGCCGATACTCACATACGCGCCCGCATGCTTTTCCTTTAATCTTCTGTCCTGTTCTCTTTGTTATTGCCCACGGACTGGTACCTATTCCTAACGCTATAGTTAAGCGTGACACGGAATACCCTCCTTTAGCCCCTCCCCCAGTTTCAAAATCATTGTCATCATGGCCCCCGAAGCTGTGGACCCCGCAATCCTTGAGAGTCTCGGCCTAGAAGACTCCGTGAGCACCCTTTCCCGCTTCGGATCCTCTGCTTTTGCCACGTCCTACCGGTTGGACACCAAAATTAACGGCAAGCCCATGGTCTACTTTGTTAAATCTGCCTCCGGGCCTGAAGCAGAGGTTATGTTCCAAGGTAGTACCCTCCACTAGCGCCATCTCCCCCGACCCCATTGCTCTATCTCTGTGCTTATCCTTTTTCCTTGCTCGCATGAGACTGGGAGAAAATACATGCTTTTCGCCTGCGTACCCCTAGCATCGTCCCTCCTTTCTTGGCTTTATTTAACCTTTTAGCCATACTTATTCTCACACAGCTTTTAAGACTGACGCAATCTGCTAGGTGAACATGAGTCGCTCAACTCTATCGCCAGAATTGTGCCCAACTTCTGCCCTAGATCTCTTGCCTATGGCCGGCTACGTCATTATCCTGGCTTTTTCATCGCCACAGACTTTCTGCATCCAAGCTCTGATACACCAAGCACTGGTGCTACTCTAGCTGTAAAATTGGCCACCTTGCACACAACGCCTGCCCCCATCCCTTATGGCGCCCGCGCTCCCATGTACGGCTTTCATGTAACCACGTGCTGCGGCTGCACCGAGCAAGAAAACACATGGAAGTCTACTTGGAGTGAGTTCTTTGCCGAATGCCGATTGCGCGCCATCATGCGCAACATCCAGAGGTCACACGGCAACGAGGAAGAGCTCATGTACGGCGTGGAAGCTGTGGCAGACACTGTGGTGCCTAGATTATTGGGCGAACAAACACTCCAGGGTATATATCCTGTTGTGGTGCACGGCGACCTGTGGTCCGGCAACTACTGCCAAGGGATTCTTCACGGTCAAGAAGAAGAGGTAGTTTATGATGCTGCATGCGTGTATGGTCACTCCGAGTATGACCTAGGCATCATGAAGATGTTTGGTGGCTTTGGGATGGATTTCTGGCAAGAATACCAGCAACTGGTGCCGCCACATGAACCACAAGAGGAATTCAACGATCGCCTACAGCTCTACGAATTGTACGTCATTCTTGCCACTTCTTCAAGACACTACATGCGCATGTATCACGCACGTACTGACTCATTGGCTCTTCCAGGTACCACTATCTCAACCACTATGCCATGTATGGCGGTGGCTATAAATCATCTGCGTTCAACATTCTGCGGGACCTTTTGAACAAATACGCGCCTCCCTGACAGCGCTCTACGGGAAAAGAAAAAAAGAACGAAAGCCAGCAAGGAAGTGGCAAGCACCAAAAGTTAATCATCATGAGCTACGAAGATTCACGATTATAATGATGTTTTTTTTTTTCTAGAAAAGAAAAGCATTTACATGTACCAACAAATATGGAGGAATATTGAGAGTTATGCGCACATGATGGGAGAAACATAAACACTGTCAAATGGACGATGTGTGTAGTGAAATGTTAGATACACCATACACCACCCGACATATACAATACACGATACTACACCACACTATGTATTACATGCATATGACTTCAAGAAGCGGGGCGAAAGCCCTCAAACGCAATCGCTATGTTATATCGCTTTACAGAAAGAATATATGTGAAACATGAACAAAGAACATGAAGAGAGCAAGCCTATACAGCGCAGAAATACAAAGTAAAGCGAAAAAAGGAAGGAAAACAATATGCAATAACCCACCCATCCAATTGAGCATGCCCACCTCACTCTAGCCGGGCCAGTCGATTCATGAGTACTGCGCTACCTTCTGACGCTTAGATGTCGGCCGTGACTGTTTCTCAACCGCATATTTGGGGTTTTGTGCCGGCACATTTGGAAGTGGATGTGACACACGATCTCCAGTCGGCACATTGGGAAACGTAACTGGAGCTTCCCCGTGGGCCACCTCGTGTGCTGGAGGGGCTGTTACCGTCTCCGAGTCTCCGAGTACTTCCGCCTCGAGTGCTGCAAGCTCATCCTCAACCTCATCTTCGTCAGAGTTAGAGATCTGACCGCCTAGCATGTCAGAGACCTCCTTCTGGTAGGCAATGGCATCGGCAGTATCGCCCATCAGCTTCTCGACATGCTCAAGGCCACCCATCTCCTTATGAATCTCCTGCAGCACGCGCGTGCCTTGCTGAAGCCCAAAGACGACATCCTTTTGGATCTGCGCAAACTCGACGCTACTGACGAGATGCTCGAGCTGTTCAAGTTGTGCATCGGTCTTGGAAAGTAATGTTTCTTGGTACTTCTTGCGACGCAGGGCAAGCAGCGCGCGTGGCTTGTCGCCCTTGGCAAGCATGTGCTTGGCGATCTCGGTCTCCTTGGCTGTCAATACGGTAATGCGTTTCTGGTACTGATGCAGCTTATCGCGCTGGATCTTCATGTCGAGAATCGCCCTAGAGGGTGGAGAGACGCAAAAAAGAGCCTTGCGTTAGCGTATCTGAAAGTCGGGTAGGTATCTGCCTCGCTTGAGCATCGTTCCAGCATTAGGAAACGAAAAGAAGAATCCCCAAAAATAGGACCGAGGCTCTAGGACTTACTTGTCTTGCGCCGTCACCTTGCTTCCGTTGGCGCCCATGATGGTGGTTTGTTTGCTGCGGATGATTTTGGTTTTACCCGACACGAATTCAGGGACAGTAGGTCGTTTGCATGTAGAAGATATGCAGTATGTTTAGTATAATATTATACAAGGCCTATAGAGTGATTTAAACGCGATAATAATTGATCTGTAGGCCAAGGTATAGCTTGTTTTACCCTTCATTTCCTCTCAACTTATGACGGAGTTACAAAGTGGTGGGGGCCTGCTGTCTTTATCTTATCTTTGCACCTGTCTGCAGCCAGACATTAATGAGACGTAATATCTTGGGTGCCATAATCTTATCGATAAGAAACTTTATCGCAATTTTTTCCACCAACTCAAGACAACGTCTAGATTTCTGCTCTCAATCACGAACCTCACAGCTTGTTACACGAGCTCATTTCTCTCTTTTTGTCGCCCAGCTTCTTAACATGGTCAGCTTTGTCAAGCAACGGCCACGCAGCCATCTACGTCAAGGCATAGACGACAGTGTGTACCAAATTGTGCGCAAGCTCGAAGATGAACGGGCCGAGGGGAAACGCAACCCCCCACGACGTCTAACCATTGGCGAGATCTACGACTCTATCAAGAGCTCCAATTCAGCGCTTGCTCGACAAAAACGGCGGCCACTTGAAGATTCTATTGAGCGGGTCCTTAGGTTCCGCAAGGAGGAGGAAGCCATAGTTGATGACGAGGAAGACGAAATTAGACTTGCCGAGGAAGCAGCAGCCCAAGAAGATGCCGCGTCTATGCTTAATAACCAGGTCGTTTCAGGCTGGAATACTTCCAAAACAACACCCAGTGTTATCACCATGAATGAAAGCCCCGATCGCCCCAAAAAGCGTCGCAGGACGCTTTCGCCCCGACCTACTGTTCCTAGCACTTCAGCCTCACAGATAACACCAGCCAAATCGACAGTGTCCGCCGCCGATGCTCCAGCCAAGAAGAAGTTACGCGCAGGCCGTGGCTACGAAACCCTCACACAGCTAGATGTACCAGCCCTGGGAGGTGTGGACGACTTGATCGCGCATTTGGAGAAGTACGTGTTTCCAGATATGCTCAAGAGAGAAGGCCGGTCCCTCAATCGTGGCCTGCTGCTTTCCGGGCCGGTAGGCTGCGGCAAGAAGGCAACTATCAAGTATCTTGCGTCCAGATGGCAGGTGCCGCTATTGCAGATCAAGAACAGTACGCTTCTGAATGTCGACAAGGCCGAAAAGGTTCTGGCCGAAGTTGTCGACGAGGCTAAGCGGCTTGCGCCTTGCGTTGTTCTGTTCCCTGGTTTTCATGAACTATTTGGCTCGTCTGGGGCGGGGTCTAGCGATCGCCTAATGAAGGTGTTGTTATCAGAAGCGCTGATCCAGCTTTCTGATGCACAAATTCCAGAGCGGCCCATAGCTGTAGTGGCTACTACCAACAGCGCTGAGAGTATTCCCAAAGACTTGCTGCTTTCGCGGCGTCTAGCGGAAACGCACAAGATGAAGGTTCCGGACGTCAAGACACGCGAGCAAATTCTTGAAGCGCTCAGTTTAGGCATGGATCTCCCACAACTAAATTGGTCGGATATCGCACGCCGCACACATGGATATGTTGCCGAAGATTTGTACAACCTTCTGACCAAGTCTATGGTTGAGTCGCATCGCCTAGCGCGCGACAAAGCTATCGTTCTGGACGATGTTGTCAACTCGATGGTCTCGTACACGCCGCAGCTATTGCGGCAGGGCTTCAGCACCATTCCCAGTATCGACTTCGCCCAAGTTGGTGGTTTAGGCCGTGTGCGCAAAGAGCTCTATGCCAACATCATCCGGCCAATTACACATCCCGAAATCTATGCTCGCTTTGGCATCACCAAGCCGTCTGGAGTGCTACTTTGGGGACCTCCCGGGTGCGGCAAGACACTAGTTGCACAAGCCGTTGCCAACGCAGCGCAGGCGAGTTTCGTGCTAATCAAAGGACCCGAGCTGCTAGACAAATACGTGGGCGAATCGGAGCGCAAGATCCGCGAGCTATTCACACGAGCGCGATCATGCGCGCCGTGTCTATTGTTCTTTGACGAAATGGACTCGCTTGTTCCACGTCGTGAGAACACTAGCACAGAGGCCGGTGCACGTGTTGTCAACACGTTTCTTGCTGAGCTAGACGGCGGCCAAGACCGCACGGGCGTATACGTCATTGCGACGACAAACAGGCCAGACATGATTGACTCAGCCATGCTGCGGCCGGGGCGACTAGACACACGACTGTTCGTTGATTTGCCAGATGAAGAAGAGCGTGTGGACATTCTCCGTACGCTATTCTGCACACGCACAACATATGAGCATAGCGAGGCAGATCTACAACTTATTGAGCGTATTGCCCGCGACCCTAAATGCGCGAACTTTAGTGGTGCGGATCTGCAGCAGCTACATAAACACGCTGTGCAGTACTGTCTAGAACGGGTCATGGAACTTGAGGCCAACACGACAGGTGAGGTCGACATGCGCCTAACAGAAAAAGACTGGAGGGCAGCCCTGGCCAAGACGACCGCTACAGTCACGGACAGCGCACACTTGGATTACCTCAAGCTTGCAGCTGAGATGTGAAGCTTGGGCACCTATCTGTTGGCCTCGGCACAACCGGAATCTTTATGATATGTAATACTGTAATAATTAGCATTGCAGTAATGATTAGACCATGCTGCAGGCCGCCCCCAATATAGACAGATAATTTGTCACATTTTAGAGTAGTACTTAGGCTACTTTAAAAAAATAGATGGACGGAATTGATCACTGCACGTATTTGAAGGGCGCTTTGACACTATGATAGAAAGAGAGAAGAGAAATCGTTGTTGGTAACAAAATTCATGGTGTACTACGACAGCGTTTCCTGTCTGTCTAATAAGGAGAACGCCCCAAAGCTCCGTAGTAGTAATCTAGACATCTATTATACACAAATTCAAGCGCATTTGATCGAGTCGCTATGCTTTTGAAAAGGAATTATTCACCGCTGGATACATCGTATGACCGGGTTGGCGTTGATGATGCGGAATATTTGCGAGAATGAAGGAATTAAGAGCACTCCTTCTTCAGGAAGCTGTAGAAAAGAGGCGTTAGTCTGCAGCTCTAAACAGAACGGAATATGCGGTGAGGTAGGACATAGAAGAAATACTTACGCAATCAGGTCATTGCGGTCCTTGGGCTTCTTCAGGCCACCAAAGGCCATCTTGGTGCCAGGAATGTACTTCTTGGGGTTCTCGAGGTATTCGAACAGAGACTTCTCGTCCCAGGTGACGCCAGCCTGCTTGTTGGCATCAGTGTAGGCATAGCCGGCGACGGAGCCGGTCTGGCGACCGAAAAGGCCGTGCAGAGCAGGGCCGGTCTTGTTTCCGCCCTTAGCATCGGTGGTGTGGCACTGGGCACAACGAGTCTTGAAGAGGTTGGCACCCTTCTTGAGATCACCCTCAGCTGCAGCTGTAATGCGATGAGTTGTTAGTAGTTGCACCAAAATGTGGGCTAGTTGAGGCTTGGAACAACAGCAAGTCGGAATGCCATTTTTTGGCGATTTGGACAGTGAGCTCTCTGAATATCCGTTATGTCACATCAACTAGATCAAAGGGACAATGGGATGTACGTCTGCTAGAGATAGAGACACAGACAAAGCATTGGAGGAAGTGAGAAAGACTTACCCTTAGCCATTGTGACGGTTGTGAATATAAAGATTAAAGAATGATAAAAGACGAAAGAGGTTTCCGAAAATGGATCGAAAAACTCAAAAGTAATACAAGGTAAGAAGTCGTGAAGTTTTGGCTTGAAGGTGATGAACAGCTTGAAGAAAAAAGGAAGAAAAAAAAAGAGTAAAAAAAATAGAAGCGGAAACAAGTGAAATAAAAGAACACGGCAAGTAATTCAATTGATACCGCCAACAGCCAACAACCAGAATAGCAACTGCCATTTTTCCGGCCTGAAAAATCCACAGCTTCTTTTTTTCGCTTGGCGACGCCCGAAGGATTATGTTGTTAGCCACAAGGTGGCAGCCAATAACCAATCAGAGCCTCAGAGTTTCTAAAAGAAGGTTTGCTTTCTGTCGGGAAGAGTCGGGCGGATCAGCTGGCACGTGACCCGCCTCACCTCCTTTCTTGACTTGAAGCTGCTACTGAGTAGCTTGTGGCGCAAATAATGACCCCACTTTTAAAGCTTCTCAAAGAGCCGCAATGACAAGAAGGTGCCTCCTAAATTCCGTGGTTGCACAGTTTAACCCCCTGCATTCGATCTTGGGCCCTCACCCAACCAACCAATCTTGAATCAGAGTCCAACCAAGCCTAGTCCAGCCTTGTTTGGTAGAAAAAAGCCGGTCCGCTCCCCTCCTATTGGCCTGAAAAGATACGCCATCTGAGACGAGAAAAGCCTTCTTTAGCGGATCCCACCCACTTGCTCACTGCTCAAGCTGTGTTGCTCCAACCCCGCGCTATATGTGCTGCGAGGCTACCTCTCCCACCCACCACACCGCGGCTTCCTGACTCTCCTCAATGGCTTCATCGGTTCCTCTATCTAGCTGGCGCTCAGCCGCTAACGGGGCCCAGCTGTCCCGGTTCCGACCCTCGTCTGCTGTTCCAATCACACTCATGCGGTCCTTCTCCCTTTCGGTTGCCCGTTCGGCTGCATCTGAGCCTCCGTCCCAACCGAAGCATACCGTCTTAGAAAAGCCTACCCGTTTCGTCCCACCCTCTCATGGCGCAAGACTTGCGCGCAAAAATCTACCCAAACACTACGGCCCAGCGTTCACACCTGATGAGATCAAGGAGCAGAATAGCCGCGACTATCCCACAATGCTTCCTCCCGAGGGTACCTTTGCACATTGGTTTTGGACAAGCAAAGCAGTGCATTCGTGGATTGCGATTGTGCGTACCCCCTCATTCAAAACGTCATTTTTCACGGCCGTCTTCATTTGTCTCTAACTTTTATTTCCAGGGCACCCTCACGGTATTGGGAGTCACCTCAATTTTGATGAGCTTCTCGCAAACCTCTCCGTTTAAAGAACTTATTCCTCCGTCATCCGAGCTCTTTACCGATCCCACTCACTTCATCTTCGCCTGGGTTCATGTTATCCAACTACATCACGCCGATAGCAATCAAAAGGCCATCGACTCACGCTTCGCCCGTCTAGATGATGCCATGAAGCGCAAGATGTACCAGCGCGCGCACGGGATTGAGCAAGAAAGTCCCATCACCAAGATCTTTGGCAAAATCCCCGAGCCAGAAGATCAAGTCGAGGCAGAGAAGCTGGCTATGACTAAACTTGAGGAAAAGACAAAGCAGGCCATTGTTGACGCTGCTGGCGGGCCTGTTGAGAAGCCCATTACCCCTGCGTCTGAGCCTACGCAGCCACGCAAGAAGTGGTTTGGCCTGTTTTAAGAACAATGCATCTGCATTCCGCTATTAGTGGACATGTAATTTCCTTCCTGTCTAGCCTTTTACAACCTCTCAACTGTAACATTAAATGTATATCATAACGACATAGTACACAATTTAGACTAACATGCACAAAATACTCCCAAGCACTATTTCATTTGCAAATACTTCATACAAAGCTTTCATAAGCAATTTTGAATGCTGGGTATCTCGTGATTTTACTCTTGGAGGAACTCCCTTTGACTTCTACGATAAATCAACGCCCGCAAGCCCATCTAGAACCTCGTCTACAATACCACCCTTTTCCACAACTTTTGTGATCATCTTTTCTAGTAGACTAAACCGGGCCCCTCCCTGTGGCGCTCTCCAGACTCCAGGCTCCGGGTTTCCCATATTTTCCCGGGCAAGGGACTTCTTCGCCACAGGCACTGCGTTGCCAGTGACGGCTGTGTTGTCTGTGTTGGCAACGCCCGGTGGCGTCAAGCGCGAAGGAGGGTCGACTGTCCGAACAGCGAGTAATCTGATGTCGCGGTCTGGGCTATTCTGAGAAAGCTTGTGTTTATGCTCAGCCACTGAAATTGCCAGCGCAGTCTCGGCGACTGCTAACTCTTCTTGTGAAGGGTCGAAAATAATGTTGTTGCCAACCGAGATGACAAGAAGGGTGATTGGTGGGCTCATCTCTTCGTTTGTATCAGAGTACAAAGAAATGGCGGCGTTCCAGTCATCATTGAATATGGGATCTTCATCACCTTCGGAGATCAGCTTGGGGACACGAGCAGCAAGCAGCGCAAGGTGTGTCGTAAGCGAAAGAAGAGGCAGGGGATAAGATAGCGGTGTAGAAATGAGAAGAATCTTTTCAAAATGGAATTAGAGTGGCATATTCATATCTCAGTTGTTTTTGAGCTTCCAACTTACATCAAGATATAGCTTCCAGTGAAATCTGGCATTGATGGCCAGCTTCTTCACAAAAGACCCATCTGCTACTAACGCCTCGCTCAGCATGGACGCCAAGAATATAGTGCTACTCTCGTCATCGCGATATCCTGGAATCTCGATGGAAATCTCAACCCACTCGCTGCAAGCCCGCACGTCGCTAATGTCTGCACCATCGCGATCCTGTTGCTCCCCTGACTGGCTTGCCTCAGCCTCAAATTGGCCCATATTGCGTGTGCGCTCGATCTCGGCCTTGATACCAACCATGGCCTCTGTGCCATCTGAGAAGCACACGCGTGCACTCCCATTGGTTCCTGGTAGAACGCCTGTCTCGGCCGTCAGCGGACGGAACTGGTCTGGCTTGCGGCCATCGGGCCGGATAGGCGGTGTGAGGGATAATGAGCCGTGGAGGTAGGCTAGCTCGGCAGGCGAAAGCAAGATCGTTTGTGTTGATGCCATGGTTAATGCCAAGTGGTATATTTAGTGTTGGTGGGAAATGGATAAGGGACAAGGCTGCGAAATCTTTTTTCTCTTGACGTTAGAAGTGGGGCTACTCGATGCTACTGGACAAGGCTGTGTTATTGCAAGGCAGGATTGGCTTTCTGATGTCATAGCTGAGAACAGCTGAACTTGCACAAGAGAACATTGTAAATTTTGTGACCTTGTGTATTTGTTTTGGCTCGTTAGTGGTCATGGTGCTTTGACAAAGACAAGACAAATCGCAAACATGCATGCGAGATTGTGAATTAGCTGTGCTTTTGTGTTGTTTGACAGCACAAGCAAAAAAAAAAAGGATGGATGAGCCATGTTGGCCATAGCAGAGCTAGCAAATCTCCCCATCTGGGAATCGAACCCAGGTCACCTGCGTGACAAGCAGGTATGATCACCACTACACTAATGAGGATATTTTCAAATGTTACAAAATAAACACGCCTTTAGTTGTGTATAAAATGTATGCACAATTTTTCGAGGCAAAAAAATCTCAACATGACGACATCATCAACGACCGAGCTTGCGCTTGGATAAGAGAGTGGCTTTAACCTTTCTCCCTACAACAAACGAATCTGGTTCTAGAACCTAACTCACTCTTTCCACTTTTTGCGCTCTTTTCCCTTCATTAGTCTTGTCTTTCAAGTCATTCTCGCTTCTGCCGACCTGTCCTTTACACCCACAATGCCTTTACATTTACTTGGCAAAAAGTCCTGGAATGTCTACAACAAAGACAACATAGCGCGTGTCAAGCGCGATGAGTCTGAGGCGCGCGCAAAAGAAGAGGCGGAAAAACAGAGAGCAGATTCTGCTGATGCTCAACAGCGGCTTGCAATATTGCGAGGAGAAAATCTTGTAGCCGTAGAAGACGGTGATCATCAGAACAACAGCACCAGGACTTGGCGAGGCGGTGAAGAATATGCAAGGCCAACGGATTCTTGCACTGGACCAAGCGCCTCACTAGGGCACGGCGATCGCAGTAAGCGGCCAAGAAAACACGCCAATGAAAACGATACAGACTACGAATTGCGGCTTGCAAGGCAAAATACAAACCTGGCCTATAGAGCGACGACTGGCCTGCAGCCCGAGCACGACCAGTGCAAGCACACACACTTCAGCGGACCAATCACGGACAAGGCTGGCCATATTGACCTTTTTGGCGGTGCACAGCACCTGTACCAGCACCAGCGCAGCACGGTCCCTGGCCACCATACACCACGAGCTGCAACAGCACAAATTGACCAAGATGAGCAGAACCAGGACTGGCTCAAGACCCGTAGCGGTATGCACTCTTCGCATGCAGTAGCAGTGAGAGGGGAAAGTGGGAAAAGAGGAGAAAATGGCAGCGGCAGTGGTGGTGGTAGCCGTGATGCCTTATGGTATGCATCGACCAGGGTTTCAGCCGCCAGAACACAAACCGCTACAGTTGGGTTTGAGGCGCCAACATACGACCTATGGGGAAACGATGACCCGAAAAGACCACAGCGGGAAGCGGCTCGGCTAGCCAGCATTGATCCGCTAGTGATGATGAAACAGGCTTCTAAACAAGTACGCGAGCTCAAGAAAGAGCGACAAGAGTTTGCGGACCAGCAAAAAGCAGAGATTCAAGCCTTGAAAAGAGAACAAAAGGGAAACACCGAAAGCAGAAGGAGTCGAAACGAGCACGATGATGAGACAAGAGGAAGCAGCAGAAGCCGGTTCGACAACAAAGAAGAGAAAAAAAGCCAAAGCGAGAGGGATCACAGTCCCAAACGACGTCATAGAAAGAGACATGACGGACACGGACATGGACACCGTGACAGGCACAGGCACAGTCGCAGTCACAGTCGCAGTCAAGTCCATGGACATAGTCTCAGACAAAGTCACACTCATAGTCACGAGAAAAGATCTGACTTGTGCATAAATGACGACGAAAACCCACAGAAAGATCAGAGGTCTTTGTTGTCGCACAGACATTCTCGTTCGGATGCGCGTTTGCACCGGCACCAGAGCGATAGTCCAGGAGAAAGAGGAGGGGATGGACAGAGAAAAGACCATGAGGAAAGGGGAAGGAGGGAGAAGAAGCATGAGGATGGGCAATGCCAGGAGAGGAGTAAAGATGATAAGCGATATAGACAACGACATGATCACCAAGACGGAGGACGAAAAGAGCGGGAAGCAGAATATCGGCGTGATATTGATCAAAACAAGTCTAGAAAAAGCCAAAGATCAAGCCATACCCGATGCAGAAGCCGATCGCCGGCAATCTGAGAGGGAAGGCCACTAAAAAATAGAAGAAAACAAAGGAAATATGATGGACAAAATGCAGCAAACCCTCCCCTCCCTTCCCACTGTCCAACGAGAACGCCGTCCCGAGAAAAAAAACAATAAATAAAAAACTAGCAGTGCAGTGTATAACTCGAGCGAGAGAAACAAAGGAAATCTAAGACAAAAAAAATTGAAGCGCAAGGAGCTTCCGTGAATGCTGCGTAGCAATGGGAATGGTGACGATGATGAGAAAAAGTGTAGAAAAAAAAAGGAAAAAGAAATGAAGGGAAAATAAGCGGAAAAAAATACAGGAGTGCTGCAACAGATCTGGACTGCCCTCACAACTCATAACAGCCTCGCCTCAGTTCGGCTTGGCTCGACCCGGTTTGGCCTGGCTTGCCGCGCTAGTTCTAGAGATCGCTCTCACTCCACGGCAGCCGGATCTCGACTGGTGACATCTGCTCGCTGACAAGCTTTGGCACCTGTTTGCCCTCCATACGTTTCAAGCCGATGAGGATCTGCGAGTACATGTCTTCGCTAAGCCCTTCGGGGCGGCTGCAGTAGATGTCAATGCCCTCTTTGGTAAACAATGTGGGCGCAAACCAGGTGACAGTCCAGCACTCAACCTCGCCCGAGGGAAGAGTGTTTTCGCCCCAGGCCAGGATTTCCCAGTGACTGCTGACAAAAAAGAGCAAGCCACGGCCACGCCAGGTCCACGACGAGGCGTCATGGCCGCACACCGTGTCGACACCTACAACGCTCTTGACGGGGTGATTGGCAGCGGTCTTGTTGCTCTCATACTCAACCAGATCATCCATCCGCGCGCGGCCGTTCTTGCTAGGCAATTGACTATACGTGATGCGGACATTGCGGGCAGACCGCCACATGTCGAGTGTTGAATGTGTCACGCTCCATGTGCGGGCAAGCCATTCGACAGGAGGCGCGGCAGGGGAAGCATTGCGCTCGATATTTGACAGATACTTGGACGGACGGCGGATGAAGAGGGGGATAGACGAGGCCGACGATGGCGTGGAGAGAGACGGAGAGGAAGACATTTTAAGTTTATAGGCTGCTGCTGATGATGGCCGGAGGTCAAGGAAGCATGATCTTGGGCCAGGGAGAACTGAGCAGTGAGAAGATGGCAAGGGCGCAAGCCAAGAAGCAGCAGGTTGTATCGTGGGAGGAGAAGATGGTGATGATGGAAAGCGAAAACGGCGAGATAATAGGGAGATATCAGCTACAATGGCGCTGTGGAGGTAAGGTGTTGTTCTCTGTTCCCAAGAAAAAGAAGGAAGAGGAAAAAAGGTCAGGTCTGAAATGAAGGGGAGAAAATTGAACAAGTAAATATGGTGAACAATAAAATAAAAAATTAAAAAAGCACAGAGGACATAGCAGCACAACGGCAACATGGGAAGAAAGAAAAACAACAAGGCAACAGGGGTTATTTTCCCAAAAGAATGGATAACACGGCAAGCTTATGATTGCAAGCGAAGGGAGGACAGGACACCTAGCTTGGCTTGGCCTTCATAGGGGGACACAAAGAACGACGTCAGACCAAGCCCAGGCAGACTAAGTAGACAAGCATATGACCCCCAGGTCATCGTCGTGTCCCCCCTCCCCCCCCCTACTCCTGTCCTCTCCTTCCTCGCCTTCTCTCCTCATTTGTCTTTGTATTTTGTATGTGTCAGTCATCAGAATGCATCACGTACATCATACCATCGTGTCGTATCAAACTACACAAACGCATTGTTAGCTAGCTGATGGACAGCCGGAAGCAGAAAAAAAGGAAAGAAGACTGCATAGTCGTATTACGTCTGTGTTGTGCGCATGCACGATGATGGCATTGGATTTCCCCTTACCCTGGTCTGGTCTGGTCTTTTGTCCAGCAAATGCGTTATGTTATGTCTTATGTCTTATGTCACGCCTATTATTGCTAGCCTTAGTCCCAAAGATGACGACAGCATTGTAAAAATAAAATAGGGCCCTGATAGCAAATTTGGGGGCTTTTTCGCTGGTCTCGAGGCCTAGAGCGTCACCTGATCCAGGCCTGCTTAGCTCCAAGTCAGGCGCTACAAGGGAGGGGGGATGGCCTAGTAAAAATCCTGACCTACCACAGCCAATCATGTCCTGTTGTCATAGGCACCAATTGAAGACTCGCCTAGAGTCCCACTTTAATTCCTTTGAGCCTTCCATCCTGATGCCTGTTTGTTTTAGCGTCCTTCTGGAAGCCTTCTCGGGACAGCACAGCTTAGGACGTCATGTGACACGCTCTCTGACAGCTGCTTTGCAGCTGGCGAGCCAGCTGGCACATTCGTGCTTGCAACGACTTGAAGGCCAGCTAAGCTTAAAGCTAAGCTGCCAGCCAGGTCTTCTGCCCCTGACAGCTGGCATGCAGAATGTCTCGCTGCTCCAGCCGCCAGCTACCCCTCGCCACCTGACAGCCCAAGCCACTACAGAGCTAGGGCCGCTGGCTTTGTTGAGGACAGTATCTTGGTTGCAACACATCTGTTTCATCGCCGGTTTTATTTGTCTACCTCTCCAAACCAGTTTTGCTTTATACGCTTGGCAACCTACTTCTGTTGAGTCGCTCTCTTCACTGGCAGAAACCTTTTTGCTTTCCTTCGGCCTTCCCAACGCACGACAGCAAATACACCGAATCAAGGGAACTGCAATACACGAACCGACCCCCCATTGATAAACCCGAACTAGCTTTGATTTAGTCACCCAACACGAGCCCTCTCTCGTATCTACGGCCTAAAGCCCTTGGGTCTATATCCTGTATCTCTCTCCGCTCCTTACCGCATATCTCGCCCTTCGCAATGTCCCGCAATGGCCCACCCTACGCCCAGCCCCCGCATGGCCCTGGCGGCGGCAACCTTCCTCCCCGTCGCCCTGCTCCGAACGACAGTAATGCGCTCTTTGGAAACCGCGGTGCTGCGGCCCCTTCGATTGCATCCGGTGGCTATGCGGGTGGTGGTGGCTACGGCCAGGCTCCGTCAGCACCAAGACAGCATCCCATGGCTTCTCGTGGCCCGCCTTCCGAGAAACCAAGAGGCGGCAGCAATGGCCCGGCCATCAACCTGCAGGTAGCCAAAGTTGAAGACAAGACGGTGCAGACTAGATTGATCTACGAGAACGTGTGGGTAGCTTCCTTTACTGTGCATACATAACATGAGCTCTCGGGCCCGCTAACTTCTTCCCGTCAGATGTGCCGTATCCTCGGCTGATTTCTCCCCCAACCCTGACGGAAGCGATATCTACGTCCTGATTACAAACATGGACGGCCAAGAATTCGTCATGACCGCCCGCCCCATGCAGCACTTTCCTCGGGGGTGCATCAGGTATGTTTACGCCGCATCACAGAGATGCCAAAAATCTATCCAAAGACCCCAACGCCGCTCTCTTGGTTTACCTCTTTCTAATCAGTCTTACGCAGTCTTTCTGAACCGCAACGCAACTGGGCACGTATCAGCGTTCGCGATACATTCACTGGCCACCAATGGACGCCCTTCCAGGGCAACAACAAGCAGGTATACATTGGAACCATGGACGTCGAAATTGGCTTTGCTTCGCCCAACAAAAAGACTGCCCAAAAGTACAAGGAGGATGATCTGCAGAAGCTGTTTACTCGGAGCTTTGAGAACCACATCGTCCAGCCCGGCCAGCGTATCTTGATGGATGTGTCATCCATCCCATTGCTTGTTGTCGTCAAGACTGTAACTCTTATTGATCTTGGCATGTCTGCCGAGGGCCAGGCAAGCTCACGCAATCACACCACCCGAGGCATCATCACTTCAGAAAGTCAGATCGTCTTCCACCGAGATGCAGCCAGCGATCTGCAGATGGAAGCTTCTATGAAACGTGCCAACACCAACGCTATCATTGCACCAGACTTCAAGTTTGAGGACATGGGTATTGGTGGCCTGGCTGGAGAGTTTGCCACCATTTTCCGTCGTGCCTTTGCCTCGCGCATTTTCCCGCCCGCCATGGTCCAGAAGCTAGGCATCCAGCACGTCAAAGGTATCCTTATGTACGGTCCTCCGGGAACGGGAAAAACGCTCATGGCCAGACAGATTGGAAAAATGCTCAACAGTCGTGAGCCCAAGATCATCAACGGTCCTGAGATCCTGAACAAGTTTGTGGGTCAGTCCGAGGAGAATGTGCGGAAGATGTTCGCAGAGTAAGTTCCTCCATGCCGGGTCGATTAGAAGAAAAACATCAGGACTGACATTTATTCTAGCGCCGAAAAGGAGTACAAGGAAAAGGGCGACGAGTCTGGCCTCCACGTCATAATTTTCGACGAATTAGATGCGTAAGTTTGAGTCGACGAACCTCTGTAATTCGCCATCGAAATTTCTAACGCGGCATTTGTCTAGTGTGTGCAAGCAGCGTGGCTCTGGCGCTGGTGGTGGCACTGGTGTTGGAGACAGCGTTGTCAACCAACTTCTCACTAAACTAGATGGCGTTGACCAACTCAACAACATCCTGTTGATCGGTATGACTAACCGAAAGGACATGATTGATGAAGCTCTTTTGCGTCCTGGTCGTCTCGAAGTGCAGCTTGAGATTAGTCTACCTAACGAAGAGGGCCGTCTTCAAATTTGTAAGTTCCTCTCATTTCGTTTTCTTCCCCTCATCATTCTGCCGCCCTTGGACCACCTCCAAGAGAGAAATGACCCTAATAACTTTGTTATAGTAAAAATCCACACC
Source organism: Ceratocystis ficicola (assembly GCA_038407015.1). Classification (NCBI taxonomy): domain Eukaryota; kingdom Fungi; phylum Ascomycota; class Sordariomycetes; order Microascales; family Ceratocystidaceae; genus Ceratocystis; species Ceratocystis ficicola. Next base: position 49,735 of record JAZBQP010000073.1, on the reverse strand, counting down.
AGCAAGATGCGTGATAACGACGTTCTCGGCAACGACGTCGACTTAATATCTCTGGCAGCCGAAGCCAAGAACTATTCGGGTGCCGAACTCAGCGGTCTAGTCAAAGCTGCCACGTCGTTTGCCTTTTCTCGCCATACCAAGATTGACCAGCGTAGGTTTCCTAGACTTCAACCCTGCCCACAAGCCTTCTCCAGTTTCTAATGCACTCAAATAGTTGCCGGTATCAAAGACGATGTTGCCAACATGAAGGTTACCATGGCCGACTTTGAACAGGCCCTCAGGGAAGTGCGACCTGCCTACGGTGTTGATGAGCAAGATCTCGATATGTTGCTCCCCAACGGCATCATCAAGTTCAATCCTGAGCACATCCAGGATATCCTCAATCAAGGCGAGCGCTCGTTCAATACGATTAGGGAAGCTGAAGGCAAAAGACACCAGGCTATTCTCTTCCATGGAGTGCGCGGTGCTGGCAAAACTGCACTGGCAGCTGAAATTGCCAGAATGTCCCAGTATCCATTTGTCAAGGTTCTGAGCCCAAAGGACTTGCTCCCCTACAGAGACGAAATTTCGAAAAGTAAGTTCTTTCTCTCTCTCCTCGCGCGTCCCTACGTATTTGTTTTTGATAGATATCGTAGCAGCTAACCTCCTGTCCCCTCTTATCTACTTTCCTTGTCCTCAGTCGACTACATTAATCGCGTGTTTGCCAACGCCTACAGAAGTCCCCTGTCCTTGGTTCTTATCGACAACTTTGACCGCCTAATTGACTGGTCGCCCATCGGCCCGCGCTTCAGCAACAATATTCTCGCTACATTACAGACGCTGATCAGCACGCCACCTCCCAAGGATCACCGCCTTCTGGTATTTTGCACAACATCCAAGCTGCGGGTTCTCAAGCTTCTCGAGGTTGACGATGTGTTTGACAAGAAGATTGATGTGCGCCCACTGCGCAGCCTCAACGAGCTAGCAACCGTCATGGATCACAGCCGCATGTTTGACCGCAATCAAATCCAGAATATTTGCGGCCAGATCCAGGACATGGCAGTCATGACAGAGGCTGAACGTCGCAAAGGCCAGTTTAGCGTTGAGCTAGGCATCAAGACCGTGCTAGACTTCCTCTTTGAAGCCAAGGCAGCCAGCAAGCCTCGGGAAGATGGGTCGGCGTTGGATCCTGGCCCGATCTTCTTGAATCTCATGGTGGATGCCATCAATGCAGCCAAGGTTGCAGAGTAGCAAGCTAATATCCACTCATATGTGTAGCCAAGAAGAACCCAGTGCCTGGCATGAAGGCGCAGTTGTATCAGATTATAGTCATTTCTGCCAAGATCAACAGGCTTGGTTTTACTGGGTGGTTGCGATCGGATATAAATCGGAATGGCCCAACTATTAGATTTGTTTTGTTTCTGACGACCCGTCTCTAATAACATCAATGCGTTATAGCGCGCTGAGTTGCTGAGCGTTGTTCTTGCTGGGCCTATCTATACTTAATGGCATGGGCACTAAGCCAGTTAACGTAAACTCGAGCCCACACACACACACACACACACACATGCAAGGTACATAAGTTCGTATAGCTTGGCTGTAGTATACCCGCCATTTTTGATCAAAATGTAGCGCTTTGCATTTGCCGAAATATCAAAGCCACACTGTTTCTAGGGCTCAATCTTGCAGTCAGCGAACACAGGTGGGGCTTTTTTTTTTCCACGCAAGGACTAAATATAGTGGAAATTAAAGAGAGAAAGCAGCTTGTGATGAAACGCGAATGGTAGGGTTATGTTGACGGAGACATTAAGGTTATGTTCATGCAGACATTAGGGTTGTCTACTTAAGCATGAGCCTATACACTACATGGGCCAGCAACAGGCTCTTGGTCAAGCAGGTGACATTTCCTTGATAGTGACAAAATTCAAATCAGGACCACTCGAACAACACAAGTCTTCACTTGATGGACGGGGAGGAGAAATAAAAAAAACTCAATGTTGGAATAGAGCAGAGAAGGCAGATGGCAAAAGACAAGCCACAGCGTTGTATTGACTGAATATTCCCTCCAGATTCGGCCTAGCCTAGTTTGAAGATGCAAGAGGGGGGGGGGGGGATGGCAGGGGAGACGAGCTGGACATGTTTTTTTTTGGTATTTTTTTGGGGGCTTATTTTTATTTTTACTCTTGAGGTTTGCCTGTGGCTTCTTTGCTTTCTTTTTTTTTTTTTTTTACTTTTTTCTTCTTGTCAAGACTGGGGGTAGCACAGCGAAGTGTAGTGTGAGTCTTGATTGTGGAATACACGAACAAGAGGGCTTCGCCCGGTACCGAGAGTCTTTGGCGAGATCAGGTAAATGTTGGAACTAGTAGAGAAAGAGATGAGGGGAAGAACAATTAAAGGTAGGAAGGATGGATTGAGCCCTGGTAACGGAACGTTCTCTCTGTCTTTGTCTATGTTAAGGGGAGGGGCTCAACAGACTTCTGAAACTTCACAGCTAACTGCTTGGGGCAAAGTGACTTGGGGGCATAAACACCAAGCCTGTGTGGATGTCGAGACAGGCGGACGGACTCCTGGTTATACATGTAGTGTATTATTAGCGTATAGGCCAACACGTCGCAGCTCAAACAAAGCTGCACGCACGGCACTGTGCGTGGTGTTGGCTGCTTGCATGTTGTTATTGTGTTCTGTTCTGCACAAGGGTGGCGCTGTTGTGAGAGGGAGGGAGAGAACCTCAGGCCTGGGGCCATGCGAGTGGGCACATCGAGGTCTAATCTAATCTCCGTCCGAAGTTTGGCTTTTTGCCAGCAAGGAAAAGGCAGAGATAGAGAGAGTGGAGGCGGTCTGGCCTGTTCATAGCCCCATGATGTATGCACATGGATACGCATTTTTTTCTTTCTTTTTACCTCCTGGCTTCTAATAGCCAGCATGGGATGCAACACAAATGGTTGATAATGGCAGGCCAGCCCCTGAAATAAATGGATTAATTTGCATGCAACAGCAGCACATATTGGGCTCACCAGGTTCCCTCCACTTCTGTGTACGAACCGAGTAGAGTCTCATGAGGGTAATTATAGTAAGGACCAAGCTAGGGCTGGTTCTGGAACCCGGAGGAGCCTTTTGTCTGTTGTCAGGTAAAAACCTCGAACGGAAAAAGCCCAATACCTGACAAGAGAGCAAGGGAGAAGTTGCTGGCGCAAGACCTTGGCGAGCTAAGAACAAGAAAGACAAAGCCATGCACACAAACACGCATAGGCAGGGCAGGAGAGAGTGCGGCGAGAAGGGAAAGAGCGGAGGAGAGAACGGACGAAAGCGCAGAGGAAATGGAAGGAGGGGAATGGACAGAAAAAGGAAAGAGAGTCACAAAAGAAGACACAAAGATGCATGCATGCCGACTGCCACAGCACACAAAACACGCCAAAGGCCTTTGCAGACACATAGACATAAACGGCAACCACAAAACTGACTGCAGGAGGCTGCTATGACAGATAAAGCAGCTGCCAGCTCTTTGTTGCGCTGCATTCCTTCCCCCTTCTGCCTGCCCTACTCATGAATGCCATGCCATCCTTCCTATCCACGAAGAGAAGGGGGATTTAATGCATTTATCTTAATATTACCATCGTTATTCTCGTTTTTCCTTTGGATTGGTGGGGCCAAGATGGCACACTGTACCAGCCCCTTATCGGAATTGTAGGCAGGCACGAGGGTTGCTGGCTCTGTAGATTGGGAATGGGGAAACTGTACTACTTCCATGGGGGCTGTCACTTTTATTTTTACTCGCCAAATGTTGTTTTTTCCTCACGGCTTCGCATAATTTCCTTTCATCTTATTATTTCTCCCCCCTCACAAATAAGGAATGGAATTCAACCCGTGTTGAGACAGGAGGGAGAAACGGAAAATAGCCGGACAAAATCTCTTGTGGACTTATTCCGTTTTGATTTCCTGGGAATCCGCTTTGCGCTTTCCTTTTCTGGCCTCGTCGCTTGTATTGTGTGTCTTGGTTCCTGCTGTATTATTTCGAAGCTGGAGCTGCGCGTTTATGCACTGTTTGTCTAGTTCTTTCCTTGTCTTGTCTTGCTTGCCTTGTTCTCTTGTTCTTTCCCTGGCTCGCGATCTTCTTTCTTTTTTTATTTTTTTTTTATATTTTTTTTATTCTTTTCCTCTTTTACCTCTTTTATTCATCCCATCACAGCTGCTAGTATCTGCTGGATTCTCTGGGCTTCCATCGGTGAAAGCATTTTATTTTCATTGCACCTGATCAAAATCGCGAAGCCAGGTCCAGCATCACGAGTCTCCCGCTTGCGCTTCTTTCATGACTGCTTAGGCGCAACGAGCAACTGTCCTCCAGGCAGCCTTTGGCTAGCTTTTCTTTTCTTTTCTTTTCTTTACACTTTTCTATTTGCTTTGCTTTACTTACTGGCCTTTCTGTATGGCTTCTTCGAGTACGTCAAATTCCGCTTCCCCCTATCACTACAAACAGTAGCACAATCACACCTTGGCTCGAAAGTCTCGACCTGCCACATTGCGGTATCCTCCTCACAGACCATCGCCAAAATCCCCTATCCGTGATGCGTTCTTGCATGTGGATGAATTAGCACCAACCGTCTGTCCTGTGCGCCTGTGGATCTCGCGTAACGTCCAGAGACAGACTCACCCAGACCCTCACACATCCACCACCTTATCTACCTCCATTTTTTGCTACTCGCTACCGCTTTTATTCTCATTTCTCATGCACCCGCCAGTCCTACGACTAAACAGCCAATCCCCTTGATCCAATCTGGAAATCAACTTACTGTATTCTGCACCTTTACGTCCCCTTTGCAGAATCTATGCATATCAGCAGCTGCGGCGCCCTCTGACCCTGCCGACGACAAGAGCCAACAGATCAAAAAGAGGCAGATCCCTCAAAATCGCCAACTGCCGAAGCAAAATACATTAGAAACACACTTCAACAGTCGACACTAAAATACCCATTGCCCGGATATGGATGCCCATAGTAACGGGCTGTCCGAGCCTGACCCCGAGCCCGTATATACTCGCACTATCAAAACCCAGATTCATCTCCAGCCGCAGCCCCTAAATGTATCGCCGCACTCTGTCGATTCCGCGCACAGCCGTCTCAGGCGTGCTGCTTCAAAATCAACCACATCGTCTAAACGTGTTGTTTCTTCCAAAGGACCAACAAAGCTCAAAATAGCACCGTCTGCGTCCTTGAAGCCTCTTGTGCCAAAAAATGAACGAAAACACCAGGAACACGACATCCATGCCCGGATACGCAAAAAGTCAGACGCTGAGCGCTTAGTTGTTGATGGCGCTTGTGAATCGCCTCAACGGCGCCGTGGTTTGAGCGTGTCAAACGTCGGCAACAATGGAAAAATATATTTAAGGTACGTGCATGCACATGCCCCCTACTTTCACATCAGCTTTCGTGCTTTGCACGAATGAACGGATGCTAATATTAAGCTTCATGGCACAATAGACCGATTGTGAGACCGGCAAACCAGCGCTATTTCACACAGCCAAATATGCCTACTACAACGTTGCCTACCACCGCAGTAGTCGATACTGCTATGGCTCCTGATGCTAGTCAATCTGCAGGCGAAATTGGCGATGCAAATATCCTGACACAACCTCGGAAACCTCAGCTTTGTGTCTCTAATATCGAGAAATCTAGCGACCTACATCTCAGCCAATGGGAGACTCCCTCACCGACAATCATCGCCGCAAATCAGCCACTGATAGGTTCCAGTTCTGATGTTAATATTCGGGCTAATCCAAGTACCGCAAAAACCATACAAGGCCGACGGCGGGCCGCTTCCGACGCTGCCAGATATGATGCCGCTGCTCTACCATCTCTTACCATCTCCCCTGACCACGGAACTTCAGGTGCTCTGAAGATTGTCATCTCGCAGAGCCATACTTCTAGTCATGACCAGGAGAACAATAAGGAGAACGCACGCCCGCGGACTGCGGGACAAACAGATACTCTCCCTTTCATCGACGTCCCTATCCCGTCGCCCCGCATTGGGCAACCCCGATTTACTGTTCGAGGAACGCCCGTCCTTCGAGTCTCAGATTACACGGCTACTGAAGATCTCCACTCAAGCATCGCACACACACAATCTGCTATTCCTACCCCCCTCCCTCGATCTAGCTATGTCGCACAATCTCTCACGTCCCCTTCCATTCATGGTGCTTCCCGAGAGCCAACGTGGATGATGGTTCAAACCCCGCGCAGATTTCTGCCGTCTATGCCCACAATCCCGATGCTTACAGTCACTCCCATAAAAGCATCACAATCGGAACCGACAACACCTATGCCGCGTGCTAGTATTGACCAAGAACCACCGATTACCGCTGACGCAGTGGGGCCAGTGCATGTCACTGCACGTGAAGAAGTCGGACCTGCCATGTTTGATGCTCTTACTTTCAAACCTGCTTGTGATGACGGGAACTTAGTCCGTTATTCTCCTTCAGGGGCTATAATGGCGGCCACCCCACCAAGACTCATTGCTGAAATCACATCTCCTTGTATTCTTGATTACGAGCTACTGTCCGACTTTTTCCTCACCTTCCGCGCTTTTCTTGAGCCTCTCGATCTTGTTTGCATGCTGGTTTCCAGATTCCACTGGGCGGCAGACCGTAACGATGAAATTGGCATGGTCGTGCGAGTTAGAACGTTTGTTGCCCTGCGTCATTGGATTCTGAACTACTTTGTCGATGACTTTATTCCTAATCTGGAGCTGCGCGTCTCTTTCTGCAATCTCGTTAACGAGCTTAGCAGCAATCTTGTCAAGATTGGAAAGGATGTACAACCGCATCTCAAGATTGTCAATGAACTTAAGAAGTGCTGGAGAAGAGTGTGTGCTCAGTTCTGGGATGGCGATGATGAGTCAATTTCAACGTCATCTGGGACTGACTCAGACATTACTCCTGGTGGCATTGCTGGCCATCGAGACATGAACATAAACCCTGCCTACTGGGAGCAAAAGTCTATTCTGCGGCCATCGATCGATAACGCGCGTGGCGAGCTTGAAAACAACCTTAGTATTGCGAGCGTCATTCAAGGTTCATCAAATAATAATGGCCGTTCTCCTGTAGAACCTGTGAAGAGCATACCGCTGCATCCAACCTCCCATGATAATGGGCATCGCCACGGCGCCAACCCGCTGAGCGTCTCAAGTATTGACGTGGCCTCATGCACATTCCCAACCGTCAAGAATTTGCACAAATTTGGCTTCACTGGCTCTAGCTCTAGCCAGGCTCACTCAGCTCGTCCTGCTACAGCACACAATATTGCCCCGCCAGGCGGAGTTGCATCAGCTCCCAAGAACATTGTAGGAAAGAGAGTGAGGCCTCACAAGCGTAATGCTAGCCTGTCAGACTCCCTGCGAGATCACACTGAGCCACTCACCAGGCCTACAGACAACATGGAGTCTCATCCAGTTCTTGGCAGTCTTGTGCGTGGCGACTTGTTCCCTCCATCACAAGCGCTAGTTGAAGCTGGACACCCGTCTGATGAGACTGATAATATGCGCTGGTCAACTATGGACAGCGAATCTAATGTAACTTCTAACAACCGCCACTATGCATCATCGGGACCTGGCGTCAAGAAGATCTTCGATACCGTCAAGAGGGCTCTGAGCACTACTCGTTGTCCCATTACAGGGCTACGACTGGCCCGCCAACAGCTTCGTGTTTCTAGACTATTGTCTAACCCAGCACCTTCTAGTGGCGTTGTGCCTCTACTCAAGCCTAAGAAATTTGATGAAAATTTGGCTGTGCGTGTAGATCTTCTTGGTGCTGCGATTGCTGATGCCTTTAAGTCAGCCCTTCGGGATGAGCAAACGGGTGCTGGATTACAGAACAGGCTTTCTCTTCAAGAGTCTGCACTGGGGTGGCAGGATGCCGAGGAGCAGCATCGGGTGTCTACCTATGCGTCCGCCCATTTAGATACCTCTTTTGATGGCATGAGCACTCATAGCGGTACTAGTTATCGACGCACAGCCCACAAGAGAGTCCTTAGCGATGGGGCTATCACAGCTGGGAGCAAGTCGATCATGATCATCAATGATACTAGACACGAACCGTTTGATCTATCAACATTACCTATACACATTGGCTCTACTATGCCCTCTGGGCCTCCTGCTGAGCGCTTCACAGAGGCTTTGACTCATGTTGGAGATCTTACGCCGCCCTCTACGCCGCCTGATCATCTGCACGAAGCGCCCCAACAAACTTCACATATGCCAAACCACAGCTTCTTTGTCCGTCCCGATGATGTGTATACCATTATTCCCCCCTTTGTGCCTGATCTTCAAAGTTTCTTAAACGGCGGTTGTCTCTCCCCCAACCGGGCCTTCCGGAGTCCCCAAACTGCCACATTTCCCCGCGCTATTGCTATGGGAATAGACCCCAGCTATACCAACAGCTCTCTGCCTCCTCCACAACAGGCGGAGACCAAGGATGAGGGAGACACCCATGGTGAGGTCGAGACTTGCCAGGAACACTCTGCCTCGCATCATTTGTCCCGTGCTGATGATTCTATTGTTGCATCTACTGTCACACAGTCTCACCGTCATTCAACAATGTCTGGTGCTGATCAGCCTCACACCTCCTTTCATAGTTCCCACCACCGAACTCATAGAAGGAGCATCAGCGCCTCATCTTTTGCTTCTTCGGCCTCCCCTGAGATTGGAGATAAGGCACAACCTGCACGTATGTTACGTAGACGTCCTGCTGGAAATCTGCGTGAGGTCAGCACGGTCAATGATCTTGACCAACATCTGTCCATGTTCCGGTCTCGCTCGATGACAACAATAGACACTTTTACCGATTCGATTCGAAGCTCGTATAGAATTAGTTACAACGAGGGCCCTAGCCTTAGCCAGCATAAGTCGTACCATGAAGTCGTGTCGCCTAGTGTCTCGGAGCCCATTCCGCACACAGTTCCTTTTGGGTCTCCAACATCGCCACAGCAACCTTCCTCCAAGAAGCTGTCGTTGTTTAGCACACACTCGTCGCTGCATCACCCTATGCGCCCGTCGTTTGAGGCTGAACTACGCAAGCTGGCTGCAATTCCAGATGATGTTGATGATGGCGTTGAGATTGCCCTGATGAAGCTTGAAGGCCGCTATGAGAAGCCTGCCACCTTCACCGAACTGACTCCCGCGCCTCCTCGGCTGCGCAAACAACGCGTTTCCCTAAGTCAGCTGGTCACTGGAAATCGAACTATCATTGATACTGAAAGACGACAAAACCGTCAGGCTAGTCTTACAGGCCAGGGCTCAATTGTTTCTCCCGTCATGAATATGACTAGTCTATCGCTAGAAGCTGTTAATATTCCTGGATCTCCTCTTTATGACAGCTTCTTGCCTGCTGGTCCTATGCCTCGTTACGAAGCTCACACGGTCCATTGCTCAGATGACAGTAGTAGCAAGAATCCTAGCCAATCACTCTGCTCCCAGGAACGCGAATCGCTGGCAAGCTTTAACAACGAGGGCAGCCTAGCAAGTCATGATCGGGATTGGGCGAAACAGGCGGCGTATATCTCAGATGATGGAAGTACAACTCGTTCGCATGGCTTGACTTCTGTCCTGAGCCCGGCTCTGTGCCATGCTATGCCTATAGGATCTGATGCCAAGCATGAAGATAGTATCTGCCAACCCAAAATCCGCATCTCGGGCTCGTTCTTAGATAGCAACAGTTATAGTGAGCATATTGCTAGAGACAGCCTTGATGGGGGTGTTGCTCCTGCTACCACAGATTATCTTGGACATATGGACAAGCACGGCTCACCCCGGCTTGGCGAGAATGATAACTCGTCATCCCAAATTGCCCCTCCCTCGCCACCTATGACTCTGGAACAGGCTCTTAACATCCCGTCGTCCCCTGAACAAAGCCCCAAGGTCCAAGTACCGCCCATGCCTGTCAAATCTACTTCCAGCATCATAGATATGCAGTTGTCTCCCTTTATAATGCATAAGCCTCTTCCACCGACCCCTGAAGCTACTCCCACTACCACACATAGCCACACAGCTGAGTATCCTTCTGCTCGGCCTTCACAAGAGTCGCCTATTAGTGGTGCTGTAGCTACGGAGGGTCAGACAAACAAAGAGGGCGTGGTTGCTTCTCAGCGAGCGGCGTCACACCTGCCCTTTATTCTGGCCTTTGACTCGGATGTTCTTGCCCAGCAATTCACGCTCATCGAAAAAGAAGCTCTTATTGAAATAGACTGGCGAGAGCTGGTTGAGATGGGCTGGAAGACCTCGACTAATGGCCTGTGGAGGTCCTGGCTCGACTTTCTACGCAATTCCGACTCTCGTGGCATTGATGTTGTCGTTGCGCGTTTCAACATCATGGTTAAGTGGGCTGTCTCAGAGATTGTCCTAACACAAAACATCAACGAACGTGCGCGATGCATCATCAAGCTAATCCATATTGCCAAGCACTGTCGTCGCTACCGCAACTTTGCCTCACTAGCACAAATTACAATGGCCTTGACATCACCTGAAGTGACACGGCTGGCTCAGACATGGGAACTTGTGCCAGCTGCTGAAGTCAGCGTTGTGCGCAGCCTTGAGACTCTCATGACGCCTACACGCAACTTCTACAACATCCGCTCTGAGATGGAAACTGGCTCCGACAAGGGCTGTGTTCCTTTTATCGGCATCTACATGCACGACCTAACCTACAATTCGCAACGTCCTGCCCATGTGCCCGCCTCATCACAGACAGCTGCACCACTGGTCAACTTTGAGCGCTATCGCCGCACGGCGGCCGTGGTCAAGACGCTGCTGCGGCTGTTTGAAGCTAGCGCTCTATACGACTTCCAGCCTATTGAGGGCATTACGGAGCGTTGCTTGTGGGTGTGTGCTCTGCACGACGAGGAGATCCGCAGCCGAGCTTCACAACTGGTGTGAAGATTGCATCTCCGGCGCTGATACGCGTGTTATTTCTTTGCTCTTCTTCCATCTATGTTTTTATATATTTTAACATTTTTGTGATACTCCAGGCTGGTTGTATCCCACCTAGGCCGCTTCTTGGCTTTTCTCATTTCCTTTCCTTTCTTTTTCCTTGCCCTTTACTTAGGTTCACTTGCTTTTTTCCTGTCGATTTCCTTCGTCCCTTTTTCATGCCCGCCTTTTTTCTTTCCTTTCTTTTTTTTTTCTTGCTTTCTAGCGACGACGCGTCATGATATCTCTCTATTCTTTACTTGGGGCCTTTTTCTTTTATCCGGTTTTTTATACTATATCATCTCTATTATTTGCCAAGCGCTCGTAATTCATTCTTTGAACTACTTGACGCATTTGTCTTCTTCTCCTTTCCTCTTCTTGAATATAGACAATGTTTCTTTTTATTTATTTATTTTTGGCTCTACATTTGTCGCAGAATTACTCCAGTCAATATATCCCTCCCCTCCGTTCAAACAACAAATCACCTGTGCCTTGTGCCTGGTTTCCTCCATCTTCAAAATTACATACAACATTGCGTAACAGTGAAAATTTGAAAATTTATTCATCAAAAAGAAAACCAAAGGGACACAAACACAATCTGTGCATTTTTAAGCGGTCAAGGTACAAGAAATAAAAAGAGGAAAAAGAACGCTCAAGAAACAAAAAAATCTGGTCCAGTATCAAACGTCATCATAAATAGATCCAGGACAAAAGACAATGACGTGCACATTACATGTCTATCAACAGGAAATAAAGAGAATAAGATAATAAAACAACAATACATACCGGCGCCCTAGATCATCAAACACATTGTCGTTATCATGGCCATCATTAACCAGAATTCTGTGGGGCAAGACATAAAAAAGAGGCAAAAACGCTTGCCAACAACATTCCCATCACACTCGCGAGCATTGTGTGTCGTGTGTGTAAAGCAAACAAATAGCAGCCCTACGGCACAACCCCCTGATGCGAAAAAGAGGATGCTCGTCGTTCAAATGAACTGCATGCCCCCAAGTTGCTGGTACTCCCTGTACTCACGTGCATGCTGCTGGAAATGCGCATCACCTGTTTTCATGCCCATTCCCAAGTCATCATCATCGATATCCATAGCCACACTGTGTAGTACGGGCGATCGGGTGCCTCCACGCTGATTAACACGTGCATCATGCAGTGCCAACTCACTCATAGCCGATCGTCGCCGTGCTAGGAGGCGTTCCTGCTGTGCTTCCCAGAGCGACACAGCCTTCACGGGCAACTCGTCACTAATGAGCGACTCAACATCATATCCATTCTGCATGCCTTCAAAAGCGCCAGGGGCCATGTGCACAGGTGGTGTTAATGGCGCTGAGATGTCGGTCATAGTAGGCCGTTTCTTCAGGCGGTTCAACGGGGCAGGTGTAAATGTTGGCGCTGGGTGAGGAGGGATGTGAACAGGGTGTTGGGCGAACGGGTTGGGATGGAGTGGAGAGTGTGGTGACATTGGCATGTCATGTACGAGAGGAGAGGTGGGGCCACTAGGTTTTCCAAAAGATCCTGAAGAGGACGAGGCTGCACTAAAGGACCGACCTGATAAGAATCCGGAGATGTCTCCTCCACGCTTGCGTAGTCTTCCCAAATTGCCCAAGTCGCCCATGCGGGATGCTGACTTGCGCAGTTTCTTTTGCGTTGGCACCTCTTTTTCCAATGCTTCGGCGTTACTACGCTTCATGCCCCTTCTCTGTCCAGAACCACCAAGCCAGCCAGACATGATCCCTACATCACGATCCATGGGCGATGAAACGGGACGCGATGCCGCAGGGGTTACAGGACGGGCTGCAGGAGCTCCAGGGTGGACCTCGGGGTTGAATTTTGTTGGAGTCATAGACTCGTCCTCCTGCTCCATGGAAGTTGGTGTAGGCGGAACGGGGTTGGAACGAAGTCCATCTGCTGTTCCTGGCGCAAGTTGGGAATTGTTGGAGATGGCAGCGAAATTACCCATTGACTGTGATGTGGATAATGGCTTTGGTGGGGGCTGGCGGGTAGACTGGATGGCATGGTTTCCGAAAAAGCCCTGGGCCATCAATGACTTGTAGTTCGCCATAACCTCTTCCCGAGTTGGACGAGTGCTATTATTGCCCATGCCCATTCCCAAGGGGGGCTTGAAGGCGTTCGAAGCCTGAACAGCTTGGGGCTCCGATGTATCAGGTGGAGGGGTGCTCGTGGTAACAGAAGTCGAGGAGAGATCAGTTGGACGCGAGCCAAGCAACACGCCAGCATGTATTGAGTGTGGGCGTCGCTTTGTTTCGCCCTTCCGGAAGCTCAGCTTTTCCCGGAACCCAACCCAGAGAGAAGGCAAGAAACTTGATCGTTTCTCGCCTTTGGACTTGTTGCCCATGGTGCTGGCTGATTTTTTGGTGTTTGAAGGAGCAATTTTGGACAGCTGAGCATCTATGGTGGAATTGGAATTTGTGCGGGGACTTGAACAGGTTAAGAATTCAGCGGCAATATCGTCGTAATCGTTGTCCTGGTCAGTCTGCGAGCCAAGGGAAGATGGTGCAGAATGCTTGTAGCCTATAAACTCCACAGGCGGTACAGCAGAAACCCTATCATTCATGGAGCCCTCCAGGAAGCGACTGCTTGAGGCGCGCGCCAGGCCAACCATGACGTCTCCTTTTTATAGGGGCTGGTGGCAATTCTGGCAGCAGGATGATATATGGATGGGCAAGTTTGTTTGCTCCTCTAGATTCGTTGGTGGACAAGGCTGGGGAGTGGTTGTGCAGCAAATTTTTGTCGCGTGGGTGGAATGCAGACAAACGCTGGAGTTGTGGGATGATCAATACTGTGCTTCAAGCCGGCGAGAAAGGGTGGGCGGACAGGAACTTGTTGTCGTGCAAAACAGAGACACACAGGACAGAAAAGGCTGCAGAGACTCAAAGCCGGCTTTGATGGGGGGGGGGGAGTTAAAAGACGGGGGCTGTTGCAAAGGACTGGCCACAGGTTTACAAACCCACAATGTGTAGAGCGAATGAAGCAGTGTAGCTTTGCAAGTGAGACACCGAGGGATACAGAGCAGCAAAAGGAGAAGCAAAGAATGCGCAAACAGGAGAGGAAAAGAAGAGGCAGACCACCTGTGGAAATTGTTGAAATTGGACTCTCGTCACATCAGCTTGTTTGTGTTCTTTGGATTGCCTCTCTGGTTGCTCAGGTAGCAGCCACCACAAGCCTAGCTAGCAGTTGCGTTGCTATCCAGACCTGCCCTGTTCCCTGTTACTTTTTTCCTCTTTTGCTTCTGTCGCTCCAGTTGCTCTGCATTAGCGATGTCTGAGAGATAGGCCAAAGTACAGAAACAGAGGCAGGGGAAAAATGCGATCAAGAAACAAGAAGAGGAACAAAGTTCAGGCGCAGTTTATGTGGTGAAAGATGAAGAAATTTTTGTGGACAACGAGACGCCGGCAAAACTGGAAAGAGGCAAGTCTCCCAGCCTCATGACAGAAACCCTGATGTGCAGGATAGGAAGGCATGCCTTTTATCATGAGAGGTGCCATCGTGCCTTCCCCTTTGGTATTTTCATTGTGCCAATGTCCAATATAAGGAGCCCCATCAATCTTATCGCCAGGGTTGCATCCATCATCCACCGCCAACTCCCTCCTCTGGCTAGCCGTCTTCAGTTTCTAGCTAAGTCTTTGACAGGAAACTACCCTAAATTCCCCCAGATCTGCACCAGCCCACTCCTAACAAATCATCCAAGCTTCAGCTCCACAGCCAAAGACGCGTAGAACCAGAAAAAGACAATTGCTACGCGCAATTGCCCTATCCCACCACATCGAGCGGCAACAGGAAGGATCATTCCGCTAGCCTAGCTGGTCTCTATTGCGCACTAAAGAAACTGTCTGTTGTTGCTGTGGTTTTAGTTACTAGCCGATTTGGCAGCCAAGATGACGAGTTTTTTGTGTCGGGCCCCCACCTTAACTTAGAGGAGGAAATGGACCCCTGATTTAAACTAAATCTCCAAAATAGGGTAGACCGTAGCTCTAGCGCTAGCTTTGACAAGACAGATCCAAAAAAAAAAAACAAAAAAAAATGCAGTGCCCGTTGTTGCCCTCTCCAAAAAGCCTCAGTGAGCTGGCAAGTAGTTGCTCATTTTGTCTTGCATTTCTTGCCGTTTTTGCGACGCCCATTCCTTTCTGCCTCCTGCCACACATCGTCTGCCCTAAACCTAAAGCCCTACTGCCCTACTACTCCACTCACAATAGCAGCCTTGGTCCCCCTTGGTCTAAGCCAGAGCCGGCAGCAGATCAGATACTGATTGTCCTTTGCCGTCTGCCTCAAACCGAGACAAGGCCCCACCGGACGCCCAGGCTTTCTCTCGAAGCTCTAGCTTCAAACGACCGACCTATAGATGAAGTGCAGCCACTCCCGTGCAGCCCCCCTTCCACTATACTACAACCAAACAAACAGACAGCGAACAGAATTGGCTCAGTGTCAAGCTCTGTCTGACTGAGCCTGCCGTGTTTCACATCTCCCTTTCAGAAGGGAAAAGTCGAGCGCATAAATAACTTCCTTCAACAACTAGACCACTAATTCATTGCCACTTGACTCGGTACTATTGCGATGGGTAGGAAAAAAAAGAGGCTGTAAAAGTTCCTTGTTCTTGTTGAATGTTTCTCCTGCCTCGTCGGCTGTCTGCGTCATGTCATCAGCCAACTAACGAGACTGCTGGGACTTGAGTAAAGAGTGTATAGAAGCATAGCATAACGCATGCATAGCATAAAATTCAGTATGCACAAGCACACAGACAAGGTCTTGCTTTTACCTAGTAGCACATGTGCATGCACATACCTATCTATCTACCTGCTACACCTGCTACATTATCAACATTGCATTTTCACTATTCGTTCGTGCAAGGAGAAATCCGAGGGCAAAACTTGCCTTTCTTTGAGGCAAACAAAGTGGCTGCATAAAGCCTGCATAAACAAAATTGACCCTCTCCCTCGCTCTTTTCTCCCTAGTACCTACATGTCCAAACACGACATTCACTGTCCATGTGAGATGAGTGAGATATGAGCGATAAAGAGAGCAAAATCAGGATTTTTGTGAACGTGTGCACCGCCCACAATCTAATGAGCGGGTTTATGTGTACGCCTTGCCATGTATGCTAATACCTACCATGTGGATAATGCAATGTACATGCTACTTGACATGGGTTAATGCATGATTGTGTTTTGTGCAGCTGCACTGTAACATAGCAACAAAGCCCTACATTATTTTACTACAACATGAAACATTGAACTCCGCTACAATCCAAGCATAAAAACAGAGAAAGTAAATGGGCATCAACAAACGAAAAGCAGGTGTTTGCTGAAAAGATGCAGTACATTACAAGTGACTTGTTGCATGCACTGTGGCTCCAAAAAAAAAAAAGATCCATTGCTCCGAGTGAGGGTCGAACTCACGACCTTTGGATATCATGACAGCATGGTGACGAAGAATGATGTGGAAATCAAGCTCCTCATGATTATGAGACCACTGCGCTACCACTGCGCCATCGAAGCTTGTTGTTTTCCGCCGATTCAGCGTGGCGGGAACAGAATTTATGTTTGCACGCAGGCCGGGTGGAGATCGGAGACGGAGATCGAGGTTGAGCCTGGGGGAGGGGACGCAGGAGCGGAGGTCGAGGCGGAGCCTGAAGGAAGAGGGGCAAGTGCGGGAGGCAGAGGAGAGAGAGAGAGGGGGGTTTGAGGTGCAGAGGTCACGGAGACTGAGTGAACGAGAGGGGCGGAGATGAAGGGGATGAGTTCAGAGGATTGGAGTGAGGAGGGGATGGTTTTTGGAGAGAAACACCACCGGGAGGATACGAAGATGTCGAGGTGGGTCCGATGTGACCCGTCTCCCCTCGTCCGGGGGATAGAAAACTGCGGCGGTCAGTCTGGAGGTCTGGAGGATGAGTCCAGCGAACCACGCCGGGGCCAGAGCCCCGCGCCTATAGTCGCTGGCCTCTTTCACTAGATGGTTTCTCATGTTTGGACGCGCAGGCCAAAAATACCAGGCCGACCCTGGAACCTTCGCGAGTTTGCCTTCGGGCCATACTGAGCCAAGAACCTTTTGGTGTCTACACCGGGCCCTTTGTCTGGTCATAAAAGATCTTAGAAGCTCACGTATTTTCGTAATTGCCGACCACCCAAGGGCGGACCTGGACGACGTCATTCAGAGCTCAACTTGTCTGGGACGCCGTCATATTGACATCTTTCGCTAGTTAGGGCAGACGTTAAATACAACAACAACAACAAAGATGAAGCTTCCGGAACACGCCGTCGTATTGCCGCGAAATAACAGTGGGTAGACATTAAATAATACAACAATATCAATAACAATGGAGGATGAGGCTATCTTCGTACGTGTTGTTTGATCTGTGATTCCTGTAGATGTTAATTATATTCAAGTTCGGGCTATCCTGGAAGCAGGTTACACAGCCCGCTCACGATAGATGGAAGTGGCGGACGCGGAGGCAGCTGGTGCTCTTGAGGCAAATAAGCGACCTACAGCTTGTGATGACAGCCGGGGAATCCAGCAATGTCTAAACAACAGAGGAATCGTGATCCGTCTCCGCAACCCAAAAGCATTGCATCACAGGACATGGTGGATGAGATGAAGCGGGGTCTAAAAGCCTGGGCAGAAGAGTCACCTGAAAGGCTTGCCCGAGTACTGTGTGTCACAGGGCACATGGACATAGGAGACGAGGGGCTGGCCGACGCTCAAGCAAAATCAGGATGTCAAGGAACGACAACAGCACACCGCATTAACCTCGCATGAGCATCAAAGTGGAGAAGAGACCGAGTACATCCCGGCTTGGGGGAATGAATGATGGAAAGAGTAGCAAGGATACTGTCCACTTGGAGCTAGTGTCCTCGCCAAGCCGACCCTCCTTTCCGCTTTTCTAGATGCCAGAGTCTCACCAGGATGGAGCTTTAGCAAGTATCACGATCAATGGGGATACAATTGCTCACTTGGGTACAAGGCCTGTAACTAGCCAAAATAACGAGGCCACTAACCGACATGCAAAGCACCGTCGAGGCCATTGAGCTCAAGGGTTGCAGACAAGCTTCTTGAGAGCACAAAAGCAAAGAGCTATGTCACTAGTGTCCTACGCTGCAACCTCAAGCCCACCCAGGACAAACAACAATCGAAGCCTACGCTGAGCCGTCCGAGCCCTGCTGAGACAGCCCTTTTCCCCAAGCAACGCAGAAAGGCGGATCACTGCCACCGCCAGCTACAAGGGGAGCATCTACCACGCTCCGGACATTCTAGAATTCTGCAGCCAACACCGAAGGCAAGTGAGCAACAACAAGAGAAGATATGGCAGATACATGAATGAAAGAGAAAGAAGGGAGGGATGATGGATGAGATGGGAGGCATTTTTCGCAGGATCGGAAGAGGATGTCGAGGGAGGTCAAAACGGCTGCACCCCGGCGGGGCTCATCCCATGCCGAAAATCAGCGGCCTTTTAGAATGTTTTACATGCGTTATCGCAGATAACACTAGGCGGCCAGTCCTAAAAACTCTGTAGACACGTCACAGGCGGTACTGTATGGAGAGCCCTCTGGATCCTTTCCTTGTACCGGACGCTAAAAAGTCGTAGGGGGCGCTCAAAATCCAAGTTCCTCTGCAACCACCGACTACTCACAAGCTGCACTGGAAGATTACATCAGTTAGCCACTTCCGCTTGCAGCACGCTGCTATGTTGCTGTGAAATAACAGTAGATAGACATAAAAACCACGAAATACTACAGTAGGAATCACCATGTTCTCTTGTCAAGTCCACAAGGTAGAAGTTGCTTAGGAGCATGCGCGCTTCTCTTGCCAAAACTGTAGTCAACTTTGCAGAGGGATAATTCTATATGGTAGCCAATCCGGCGTCATTTGTCCTTGGTGATTCCGATAAACGTTAAAAAAGTTGAAGTTCGATATATTACGTCTAGTAGGAAAGCCCCCTAGCTGCAAAACGGAACTCCAAAACGCCATATGAGGTCCTTGAAGTAGATGTCAGCATGCATACCGACTGCCCAGGAGTAGAGTCGGAAGATGGCATCATCCAAGCCACTGCCGTTCAGAGCATGCTGTCATATTGCAGCGGAGTGCCGTTAGGTAGGCGATAAATGAAACATGCAAGCAAGCACCATTCAAGCTTCAGCAGACATTGGATATTTTCATGCTCAAGTTGGACTTTGAAAATGTCGCCACGTCGTTTGATCATAGCAGTTCCAGTGGCCACTGAATTTACTCACTCAAGCGCAAGGGAGAAAATGTGAGTATAAACAAATGGATTTAGACACAAACATTTCTCCTTGAGCAGCTACAATATGGACAAAAGCCCAGCTTATCCAGTTGCCTTTGGGCATTGGTGCGTCCCCAGAACAGCCATAGAAGCAAGGATTCCAAATGTCCACAAATAGATGGCGGAACATAGCTAGTCGAATGCTTAAGCCCAATAAGTATCAGAATAATAAAAACACAAGCAGGAAGCTAGAATCGAGGTGGTTTAGATGGAGTACCGACTTCAATGATAGACGGTAGTGGAAGGAAAGACAGAACAGCAACGGACAAATCAAGAGACTCCAGAGCATTAGTAGAGAGAAGCAAAGCGGCGAGCAGTAATATTGGTAAATATCAATACGGCGAGATAGCAAGCAGCATTGGCATTTGTCAGTTTGACTTGGGGTCAATCACAAGCCATTAAGTTTTGTTTATGCCTCTACTGCGTGTTAGAGGCCTTGATAAATATTAGATGGATCATTCCTTACCATGAGTCTCTACACAGCTTTCCTTTCATTCAGAAACTTGCGCACTTTTTCCATAGACTTGGCTACCGCTATACAATACCAATTTTGCTATCAGGCCTAGCACATGGCGTAAAATAGATGAGGACAATCTAGAGATCGAGCTTTGAACTTTACGGGTCTACCCCTTTTTTATGTAACACATGTTAGGTTAGGCAAGTGCCTAAGTCGTACGAAACTACCCTATCAGCCATTGATGCGGTCACATGATCACCGTGACCACACCTCCCCTAAAGATTTCTCACACAGGAATTATCAGTGAAATAACCATGCTCTCATCTAACTAGAGCCATGGCCTGTGTTCTTAAAATCACCAGCAATGATTCACCCATTCGGCATTTTCGGTCTATCCTCTTCTCCCCATCACACTGCTGCTGTTGTCATCCTCATGCAACCGCATGCTTGCTCACAATGACTTTTCCAAGTATTGGATTGAAACTGTCAACAAATACCTTGATCAGTCAAGGAATCCTCGGGAAATCGGGACTCAAAGGCCTTTGCCGTCGTCGCAGAATTGAGTTCCTCTCCGCGGACTTCAAACACCAGCCCACCAATCTCAGGAGCAAAAAAAAAGGAAGGGAAAAGAAAGGAAAAGAACATTGCCCAACGAGTATTCACTTCTATTGTTCGTCCATGATGGGGAATAAACAGTTTTTCTAGAAAGATCACCTTGTTGTCTAGGGGTTTGGCAGCCTGCAAGTCTCAAATTTAAAGGCGTTCTGCTACAAATGTCACGGTAGAGCTCTAGTCTAACTGAAGCTATACAAGCCTTCCTGGAGCTTGATAATAGAAACTGGCATTCAAAAAGGGCGCAGTTTCCGAAGTTATTTACCGCAAGAGCACCTTCTTTGGCTTTAGAAGTTAGTGGCGCTACTTGCTCATCACTTGGCATTACCTTTGTAGTAACTCCATCTCACAACACTAAATCAGAGGCCAGAAATTACTACTGTCATCAGATCAGCTTCTAGCCATTATCAACTGTTGCACTCGGCGACTTCTAGTGTAAGCAGGAAAATTCCCCTCAAAGCTAGAGGGTAAAAAGGCTAACGAGCGCCCGGCGACTATTGGCTGACCTATCCCTTCGTAATTCCGCTGGCTGCTGCTCCATAAGGCAGATGAATAGAGGAACAAGAGGTTCTTTTTGGTAGCATATCAGAGGACAGAAAACCACTGAACAGGCATAGCCATGGAAGAAGAAGGGAAGGATGCCCCATATGAACCTCCACTCTAGGTTTGGTTGAAATGGTGCTGCAGTAACAAGAAGTGAGCGATTGCGGAAGGCGTCAAGAAAATAGCATAGTCTCCTGATGAGGCTCTTCTCAAAGACGAAGAATGCTTTCTATTGAATAGGCAGGCAGACAGACACACAAAAGAATAGCCAGTCTCTACGTTCATCCGTCTTCAATGCCACTGTAGTAGACATCGAATAAGTTAGTCACTGGATCACCAATATGCAAGCTAAATCAAGTGACAAATATTTCACGACGTTACAAAAAAATACTTCTCAAATACAAGCTCTGACAAGGGAAACAACAATGGTATTGATATTGCGACATAAGAAAGAGAGGATTTATGTTATGTGTACGTAGGTGAAGAGTTAAATAAAGAGAAAAAAGGTGATAGCAAGTTGAAAATAAAATAGAAAAAAAAAGAAAAACAAGTCCTCCCATTTTCCCCAAGTAAGTTTCAAGAAATACAACAAAGAAAAGAAAAAACACAAAGATTCCAAAGAAGAACAAGTCAAAGTTGGCAGCAACATTAAAGCGAAGAATAATAAACTGCAGAAACAAAAACTGCCCAGGGTGATGGTATCGTAACAAGTCGGCTCAAGGTACAGCGCAAAGATGATTGCTTAACTGCGTAGAGAAAGCAAGTAAACCGGTTATTTGGTCGGAATGCTGGGAAAACATGAAAATAAAAGTCAAAGACAAGATCCAAACAAAAGAAATGGCGGTGAATTTGGAAATAACAAAAAGATATGTCGAGAATATATATACATGTCTGATACACACATGTAAATGCAGGTAGGTAGGTCAGTGGCAACGGATAACTCGGAGGGCGGTCCGCTAGCTCATTTAGCAAATTCAAATAAATCTGTTCAATGGCTTGGCCTTGTAAGTCCCATCCGCAGTCATGTACCGTACTTCACTAGGTATTGGCAGTTGACGGTTAGCCATGTAAGCTTTTGCCGCATCAGATGTAGCAATGTTTGGGCGCTCTGATGGGCGCATATTGTCATTAGGGTTTCCACGGTTGTAGACGCGCTGTGAGTCGCTTGGAGATGCGGCCCGGTTACGCTTCTTCGTATGAGAGCGGCTAACCCAGCCTTCTTTATGGGATCCCCGCTTTGCCAAAGGTGCAGGTAAGGCGTAGGGGTAGACATATGCGGGCTCCTCATCATTTGTATCAGCTTCAATGACAGAGTTGGTAAGGCCACTAGAAGATGCGGGAGGAGCAGTGGGAGGGATCTCAGGCATAATCTGGCCAGTAGGGGCCATGTCACGCCGATCAGCAGGAGGAGGAAGAGAGGACATGGTAGCCAGGCGGATGGCAGTAATGTCATCCGGAGCCATGTATGATTGCGAATGAGTGGATAAGCGGTGATCGCGCTTCTCATACTCAGATGAATAATGAGGGCGAGGTGACTGTTGGACGGTTCTTGAAACAGAGTTGTGCCGTTCCGCCTTGGAATCAACTTCCATGGAATGATGGGAGTTGGGCGCGGAGTTATGATCGTAACCCTGAATGTGAGGTCTGTTCGAGTTAGAGTAGGTAGTACTGTATGCAGGATTCGGGGCGTTCTGAGGAACATAGTTGCTGTGTGGTGACATGGGCCTTGCCGAAGCCGTAGAGGGATTTGCATACGTGGAGCAGCCTGTTCCAGGGAAGCTCGACACGGTTGAGGTTGAAGAAAGTGTGGTAGAGTACGATGGGCGATGAGGTGCTGGCGGCATGTTCAAATAGCTGTCTGAGGTGGACATCTTGCGGCTATCGGAGTATTGAGGAGGAGCAGAAGTAATGACAGGGTAGGCCATGCGATTTTCTGCGGCAGCGTTGTGGTTGCTCATCGAGCGACCACGGTATTGGTCAACAGGCTGGCGGTCGGGAGTTCTAGAAACCCGCTCGGCTTGTCTAAGCTCGTTACGCTGGGGGTTCCTGTTCTTTTCCTTGTTTTCACGTGTGCGCATACGGACATCTCTACGAATACGGACACGGCAACCCTGATCAGCAACAGTGCGACTCAAGAGTGTGCTCTCCGTCAGGCCAGGAAATTTCTTGGCGCTGTAGACCGTAAAGGCATTCGACTTAACCTCCATCCGCCAGTCAAAAGACGGGCCAGGATTGGCATTGGAGATCTTGTCAGTGGGGTCGATGCTTGCATCGCCAGCATCCTTAATCTCCTCATACAAGTTGAAAGCGAGGCGGTACCGACCCTCATGGCGGACAGATAGATCGGGGAAAAGGAAATATCCAGCAACAGTGGGGCGGTCTAGATACGCCATGCCAGAGACAGGCATGCCAGTCAAGACAGGAGGGCTAGTAGCAGAGGGAGTTTGGACACGCCCATGGGCCATAGGACGGGCATGTTCGAGAGTAGCAAACAGGAAAAAGTTGACGTTGTATGAGAAAGTGATGTCTTTCTCCTGGCCGTTGGTGATGTCAAAAATCAAAAGTTCTACGACGGGTGGAGGATCAACGGGCCTACGGTCGGCAGCAGCTATTGGGAGGGCAGGCATACAGGTTAATTCTCTCTTTTGGGTATATGGGGGAGGAGACAGGCTCAAACTAGGCTCAGAGTAGAGGCAAAGTGCTTACATTTGGAACCAGAGCCACACGCGCGTGCTCGCTCGGGCTGTTGCAGAATAGTGAGCTGGTATCGCAGAACTCTTCCGCTCTTTGTTCGGCGTTCGAAGACGCTGGGAGGCCCTTCCATGGTCGTGGGAATTTGAACGTTCCTCATGTCAGTCCCGTTGTCGGGTTGTAGAGGCCGCATTTGCGTGGCCATGATGAAGCGACAAGACGGCTTCACGCGCAAAATCGTAGGATATGACGAATTAATCGAATGTGGCTGCTACACCATGTGATGTGAGAAATAAGTAACAGAGTCTGTAAACGAGGCCAGGCCAGTTGTTAGTAAGGGCGATTGTTTTAAGAAGAGGCGATTTTGACAAATGCGGCGATATTGTGGGAAGAAAGGAGAGGAATGGAGCTAGGAGTAAGAGCGAGAGTGCAGCAAAATTTCCCAGATAACAAAGAAATCCAGACCCAGAGTTCTGGGTCAGGTCTTAAATCTGGGGTTCCTGGGTTTGGATTTTGGGCTTGCTTTTTTTTCTCCCCTATTAGAAGGGCCTAGGGAAACAAAGGACGGATAAAACGCCTTTTCTCGGCAGGAATTCTAGCTGGGGCTGATAGATTGATTGTATGTAAAGCACATCAAAGGGCATAAAAAAACTATGGGTTGTTGCTACTAGGGCGTGGCTTGCGTGCAATGCAGTGCAGTGGGCTGTCACAGGCACTGGCGAGGGAACAAAAAGTCAGGAATGGCCAGGTCTGGCCAAACCAGGCGAAATAAGACCCAATGTGATGGGAACCCGGGGAGAAAGACCTTTTGTTATCTCTTGTTCAACCAAAGCTACGGGCAAGTTGAGCTTCTGATTGGCCGTTGGTTGTATGTCTGCACGGGGAAAAGGGCAAAAATGGCCAAAGCACATGGGAATAAAAGCCAAAAGACGCCTTATGCTTTCAATGGCCTGAACGGGTGCAAAGGCCAGATCCAGAGGAAAAACAAAGGCGAAGCAGAGGTAGAAGGAAAAAAAGGAATGCGTTTTTCTTGTGTGGGCGGACTTACTTGACCAAATATTCGGCTTGGGAAGGCACACAGGATTCCAAGGGCGAGCACAGAGCCAGTATCTTGGAAAGCACAGGGTGAGCAAGGCGATTAAATACGGCAAGACAGTGGCAGTACCAAGTCACAGAGATGGCAACAAAAACGAATGGTGTTGGTCAAGGTTGGTAGTAGAATTAGTGTGGCATCGTACAGCGACTATCCAACGAGCTGGAGCTGTAGAATTCACAGGCTAAGGATGATGCACGGAAGATTCCACAGGAGGTTGTCGTTTTGGTGGTTGGTGTGCGTTACAGAGACGTTTATGGTTCGCGGGCAGGCGACAGAACAGTTTGTGTTTTTTTTGGAATGCAGCGACAGAGTAAATACACCGGCTGATGTTTGTGCCGGTCGTCAGTTGGCAATAGGACGGAGCAATGCGTCAAGTGATGATGCGCTGCCGTTGATTGAAGTCTGGATGCAGATAGAGAATGCCAAGCAGCGACGTGTAGCGCATTTATTGGCAACGCAAGTGTTGAAGAGGGTATGGCAATTGTTTTCTGGCGTTTTAATCGTTGTTGTTGTTGCTGTTGTTGTTTTGCAGTGATTTAATATGAAGCACCAAGATTGGAATAATTTTGTACGTGGTGATGGATCAGAAAGAAGAAATGGCGAGGAAAAAAGTAGTTTGTCAGGGAGAAAATAAGAAGATGGGAAAAAGAACGAAAAATAGAGACATGTTCAAGAGCAGATGGGAAAATGAGGTGGGAAGGTACAGATTCAAAAAGGGCAGCAGCACAGAAGCCAACAGCAAAACGGCAGGGTAGTGACGAGAGGGTCGAAAAGGACAAGAAAAGGAAGGAGTCGAATTTGCCTTTGTTGGGTTCGGTTTTTCGAAGATCTATTTTATTGCTGTATTTATTGTTTTGTTCTGTGGGTTTAATGGTTTTATAGTATTTCTTCTTCCTTGGATAAGGGAAAGAACTTTAGCTGGGACCCGCTCTTTGAGCTGCATGGCCAAGGAAAAGGGTGTGTGGGAAGGAGTGGCGCGTCTTTTCTTTTAATCACACGCCCCATCACCGTGGACACACCTTGTCACTTCTGTGTCTCCCCTTCCCTTCCCAAGTCTCCAGGTATTCCGTACTCCTGGCCTGGTGGAGCAACTTCTATGAACGAACGACCCTAACCGATGGTGACTTTATCCTGTCACTTCAAATTTTGACTGTCATGTCCATTTTTGCCCTCATAACGAGAAGAAGTAGATGTGGCACAATATAAGAAGCTGGCACTGGGACCCAGGCTAAAGGAGAGTGGACAGGTAGGGGGCAGGCAGGGGCAGGCAAGCACCAGTAAAATAAGTATGAGCGAGCATGATGAAGAAAGAGGCAGGCCAAAGGAAAGAAAGAGATCAGGCCAGGTACCTCCAAATGGGCTTGTCCATGTAACCCTTACAGCAAGTGCAGAAGAAATTTCAAAGGCAAGTACTACGTCTTCTTTGTACACCTATCTCCACGCATACGTATTCGCAAGACTAGAAACATTCACTATCGGGCTCTTGTTCACAGGACTAGAGGCAGACCGAGCGGACGAGTCGGATTGCCAGGACAGTTTACCCTTCAGGAAGAAGCTACAAACGGAGGAAAAATGGCGATATGACAGGTCCCATTTCCCCCTTAATTCCCCTCTGCAAGGCATGCCATGCCGACTGCTGTTGAACAAGATGTGGCAGACGAGGCTAGAGAGGTCAACGAATTCTAAGACAAAGACGACAACCACGACGCACAATTACCGACACCTCCACCATCACATCACACACCGAGAGCTAAACTTGACGCTTGGGGCTAAACCTGGGACCCAGCTTGGCCTGGGGGCTCGGGACTTGAGGCTGGCTCTATGTGGCTCTTGGTTGAGAATCACAGCCGATCAATGGGGACAAGTAAAAATAACACGACACAGTCTTCAGCTTCATGCATCCACTATTGGCCCTGGGCTGGCAGCCACCGGTGTAGCATCTCACCGGCCATCTACCTGTCCGACTACATCAAGACGTGCCAGCCAGAATCGCAACAAGCGGGACATACGCTGCTACTCCTCAAGGCAACCAATAATGATGGCCATCTCCCCTTCCCTGCCTCATCGGCCCATCTTCTCAGTCCGAAACCAAGCCCTGACGAGGTACAGCATTTGACGAGGTTGTGTGTATTCCAGCCAATGAAAGAGCCTGTTCCTCTTGCTCACACACGCATATACGGTCTCGATCCAGACTCTCCAAGCCTCTTTTCTTTCTGCTCATATTGTTGGTTTAATTGCCAGCATTGCTTGTCGGCGTCTTTGTTTTCTTGATCTGCTCCTATCCGTTCCTTTTCTATCATCTTCATGCACCCTATCCCGCCCCATCCCCCCCCATCTACTTTGCATTTCTCTCTATATCTCGCTCGATTTGCTTTATTAATTTACAGCCTGTCCTAGACAGAAAGGGGTAGGGGCACTCCTATGGCTCTGCTAGGCTTCTCGGGTCAAGCTGTAGTGTCTACGCATCTATATCTGGCCTAGCCGAGCGGGTCCCTTAGTGCCCTTGCCTAAGAATATAGCTAGTCCCAGTAACCAAGGTCCAAGTCAAGGAATCCCAGTACAACGGGGAAACGCAATATATTTGACGAGGACATCTTGTGAATGAAACGGACTTTTATTGGCAGGGCTTACGAGTGTTGTCTCGCTTTTCTCTTTTCTGTAAGCGAACTTCCCAAGAATGCATTAGTGACGGTCCTTTTTTAGGCCCTCCACAGTCCACTTTGGCTCTTGTTTAGGGGCTGTATGTGTTGTTATGGGAGGAAACGAGAGCCATAGCGCCCGTCTGCTAGCCCTTAGCCAAGACGGATACGTACCAAAGCTGGCAGTGGTACAGGTTACAGAAAGCTCACTGCTAAGTCAACAGTCCGTCCCTTCAAAGGGAAGGAACAGGGCTTTGGGCTCTGCGTCAAGCTAAAGAGCTAAGCTATCTCAGTCAATCACTAAGAAGCCTAAGTCTAAGTGACGTAAAGGCCGATGAGTTGAAAGAAGGACTGGGACCCATCTGTCTTCAATGGCTTGTCTATCACAGTTGGGTTTGGCCTGCCAGCGAGACCTAGCAGATGCTGGGATTTCTTTTTCTTAGAGGCCTGGAGCCTGAAGCTTGGGGCCTGGGACCTGGAATTCACCACAGCACACCACAATATGTGACGTGCTGTGCTGTGCTTCCCTGCCGCCCCAACGACCTGGAACCAAGCAACTCGCTGGCCTTCCCCACGGAGCCGCTCTCGTTACGCTTGCATGTCATGTGTACGTGTTCACAAGACAGCTTGGCCCAAGATCATGGAAAAGGATACGGAGAGGAAAAGGCTGTAGAAGACCTAAGAAGACAAGACAGATCGAAACGGAAGCGTGCATTATGCCATTTTGCAGGGTCTTTGTTTCTCTGAGCCTACAAGAATCACAGTTTCAAGGCCCTGTCCTTCTACAGCATAGACCTTCTTTTTTTTTTTTTTTTCACAACGACTCGATTTCCTTTTCATCGCCTCGCCTTTTTACCAAATAGTCTATATTTTCCCATGTCTCTCCTAAAGGACAATCCCTCTCCCTCTATTCCATTCCCAATAATTAGCCCTGATGCCAAGAAAACCTGTTTGCGCTGACCCTCAGACTCGAGGCCTAGACTCACCCAAGCTTGGGAACACGCTCAGGGGGTGTGATTTCTTTCTCCATGTCATGTTTTTTTTTTGCCTTGTAGCCAGGCCCGCAAGCCCATGGCTTGGCGGAATTGAGCGGGCGCAAAGGGAATGATAAAATAACACAAGTCCTCTCGGTGTGTGTTGCAGGATGTGTGCGGCTACCCAGAGAGACCAGAGACTAGAACGAAAGAATGGTATGAGAATCTCGGACAACAACGTGTCAAGAGCACCAGGCCATGTCTATCTAGTTGCCCCTTTCTCTCTTCTCAGCGTGGTCTTGATTTGCTTTCTTTGTTCGTAATGCTCGCATCAGCATCTCATTCTTCTTCCTCCCGTAAGGAATATCCACACGCTGCTCTTTTGCCTTCTTCGTCAAGAGATCGAAGTTGTCTAGGCAGCTCTAGACCCAAACAACGAGAAAAGAGATGCAGGAGACAACAACGCGGCCCAGTTGTTTATTTGTGCATATTTCCATCCGCACAGGCACATGCACTTAGAGACATGTACACATTTATGTTTATTTGTGTGTGTGGATCATGCAGTGTAGAGCCCGGTCCCCGCTGCCTGTGCATATGCATAAACTCGGTACAAACAAGCTATGTTTTTAGTCTAAGCATGTCATTTTTTACGTCTCTTCCCTTGTCAGCCTTGATTCATCTTCTATTCACAAGTACAGGCGGCAGGTTTATCAGCTCTTGCAGGCTGACAGACGCATCGTCTTTCTGAGATATTGTATTTGGGCGTAGCCATGTGCCTGTGCTGACCTACCTCCCCTCAACATTACACCCACTCCAGCCCTCTTCGGCTATCGCCATCTTATGCTGCTGTATGCACGCTACATCCCACTGCTGATTCACCCATAATCGCCCATAGAATGTCGTTGCTTGTTGTTAGTCCATCGTGATTTCTGCATCATCCTCTGATGGAGAGAAAAAGGAAAGAAAAAAAGAAGAGAGCACAAAAAACACAAAAAAAAAACAAGCCCCGAAGCAGCCACAACGCTACAACCGTGACGGCAATAGACTCAGAGCTCGAAGACTCAGCTCCCCACACTATCCCATACGACCCCCCCTTTGTCCTGCCCTCCCCAAGTCGCCCCTGGTCACCCAAGATCAGCAGGCCATGAAAGGCCAAAAGGCCGAAAACGCGAGCTTGGCAAGCCCTGCTTGTTAGTTGTGTTGCTTCTCTCCTTAGTAAGCCTTTCATGAGAAAGGGAGAGGGAGGGGACTTGGCTATACTTGTTCGTGCTTATGCGTCCATCTGTCTATCTAGCCATCCGCCTGTCTAAGCTTAGGCTTTCGCTCTTTGACCTCTCCCCACCCTCCCCAATATCACACTTCACAGGCTTTACTCTTGACAAATCCCCGTCCTTGTCTCTTTCTGCAGCACGCCGTCCTCCCATTGCTTCTGTTTCTGCTTCTGCCTCCTCTCTATTTTATTCTCCGACTAGTTGCTGTCCCTGTCACTCGCCCTTCTCGTCTTCTCATCGACAGCCCATCTTCACATTCAACCCCCGTTCCTCGCCTCGCCTCGTCTCGTCTCATCTCCTATCAAACCCTTGTTCTACTTTTCGTTTCTCGGGGATGGGGGTTGATATGGCCAAATCTCACTTTTGCCTCTGCATTTCTTTTACCTTCTTTGGGCTCGCTTAGAGCGAAAGGGTTAAAAAAGGAAAAGGGGACTAGGAAGGGCCTTGTAAGAATAGGCCAAAGATGGTTTCCATGACGTTGTCAGTGAATATATTTCCGCGGAAAAACAATGCCTGGACATAATTTGTCGCCACAGCCTGTGTAGAGTTGACATATGGGGTTAGGGCTACGACGAGTGCCATCACACAAGCACAAGCTTTCTTTCTTTTTTCTAACCAGGCATATTGACCTTCATTCAGCGCTTCCCGTCATTGGCACTTGTGGGTGAGCCAAGTCCACCGTGCAATTCGTATTCTTATCATCTTGACTTATGAAGCATTTGCAGAGTAGAATCCTTGCCCGAAGCCATCACGCTCCGGCCCTGCGTGGCTTGCTGCATAGATGAACGTGTTGGTTCTCATCACAGCCCCATCACATGGCCGGCCTATTACGCAACACAGACAATACCATAGCACCATCACTAACACTGAGCTATCAACTTTTCTGTTGCACGCACAAAACAAAGCTTGGCGACACCGCCCTCTTTCGTCGCCTTTGGCTTCTGGACCATGAGTTCTGGCTAACGAGGGGGCATGTCTTGGAACTGAGGCCGGATTGACCAAGTCTACTGAGAAAGGCGAGATGGTCTAAGACAGCCCTGTCTTTCTATAATTTCTCAGGCTGCTTCTATTCCAAAGGGACAAAAGACAGACAGCTCTATTCCGGAGGACCAAGCTTGGCACACAACAAGAAACTCTCGCTGGCAAGACAAGGAGAACTCCGTCTCTCTGAAACACAGATCATGTGACCAATGTCGCTGCTTCGCGCCTTTCTCTTCTCCACCTTTACCTTTGCCTTTAGCTTTCCTAGCCTCACCTACAGCAATCCGTTTCTGTTCTTTTTTTTTCTGCTCTCCAAGAGGGATGAGGCCTGTTTGTATTCCTTTCATGTCTCGCTTAATTCCGCATTTTGCGCAAGTAAAAGGGAGGAAAAAAAAAAGGACGACAGACAAAGGCCAAGGTCAGGGAGAAGAGAGGCCGTCACCCTTGACCATGACATCGAACCTTGTCTCTAGTTTTAGTTCTAGTTTTGGTGTTGATCTGTTATGTCCCCCCGACCATTATCCAAGGCACTATAGCGACCCAGGACCCTTGTGCACAATTATTTTGGCAAATCCTAACGCCAAGATCCAGCCTGCCTCTGTCCTTTACCGGGACTACACCCGTAGCATCTCTCACTGCAACGCCCCTCGCTTCGCTGATTTTTGGCCTTGCTCTTTATTTGTTTATGTGAGAATCCGACATGCGAGCTCTTCATTGGTTGGCTAAAGTTGGCCCAGAAAAGGGATTGAAGGGGGAGGGTTGCCCATCACAAGGCAAGGCGGTAATGCTAGGCGAGGCTATTATAGAGAAGGCAAGTCTTGCTGGATGCGGAAAAAAGGGTAACAGAAAACGAAATGGAAGAGGCAAGATGATAGTCTAGAACGAAGTATTCAGCATGCCTTCCACCTTTCTACATCCCTCATCTCTTACTCCATTCTCACCTCTCACACACCAAATTACCAAGACACGCATAGGTTGCCGGACCTCACCGCCCACCCAGCCAGTTATCCAACTCCCCGGAGGCGACTGCTAGGAGACACAGCGCTGGAACAGCGTTCTACCATCATACCGTACGCCGTCAAGACTTGATGGTTTTTGGGGATAATGGGGAAACGTGTTTCCAGGGCTTTGGGGCGGGCTGTACGAGGAGGATGGGATATGGGCAGATGTATCACATCTCACGTATCACATGTTAAAGCAACCCACGGCAAGGCATCTTATTTCGAGTTGAGGCTAGCTTCTTGTTCTTTTTTTTTTTTTATTTACTTTTCCTGGAAACTGCGTTTGGCTCTGGTTCTGCTCCGGGCGTCACGCTTTTTACCCCGAAATTATGCGATGTCTGCTTTTCCCACCTTTTCTTGACCAGCCGTCGTCCGCGGACTTGGAAGTGCTACCCGCTCTTCCTTTGTCGATGCTTGTTGTTTGTTGTCTCCTTATTTGTCTCCCTCCTTCGGCGGTGTAAATGCGTGCGCTTTGGGCGCGCGTTGCCCCTTCTCTCCCTGTCCATTTACCCAACCAGGGACGCACAGGACAGGACAAAAGATAAATATCAATGTGCCGGGTAGAACGGGCCTGCTTTTCGCACAAGTAAAAAAGGAAAATAATAATCCGACACAACAAACGGACAAGGTGCAACACAGCTATGAAAGGCCTGCCACATGGTCCCGGGGCTATTCGCAAAGGTGTGACGGATGGGACAAGAAAAGTCAGCATGAACGTAGATGTACCATGAATCAGCGCTGACTACGACAACCTACAACCTCCAACCGGGGAGAAGGAGCTCCTGGCACGATGGGGACTAGAGGCATGCAACACATTAGTCGTACATTTTTACACTTGGTCGGGGTTGGGGTCGTATATGCAAACATAGCTAACACAAGTGTTCTTCACAACAGGCTCGCTGGGCCAAGCTTTGCCTCATTTTTCGCGGGTTTCATCCACTGCGGGCGCAAAAGAAAAAAAAAAAAAAGAGAAGCAGAGATAAGACTGAGAGACAAAAACAGACGGACGATAAATAAGTGCCTTTTTGGTTCAACCCAAGTCCACTCCGTCGATTGAGAGCAAGAGACTCACATACGCATACGTACACAAGCAGAAGAGATAGAGATCTGCTCCCATTTAGCTCTGAAGGGATCTTTCCCCTTCCCCTTCTCCTTCCCCTCCCCAGCTGTTCCTCACAATCCTTACCTTTGCCCATCTCTTGCTCTATAGGCTGTCAGCAAATAGAAGAACAACCAACAATCCTGCCTGTTATTTGGAATTCAAAATTCCCGTGTGGCAACTTTCTTTGAGCTCTGGGCTGGCAAGACTAGGTCTGGATACGGCGATGATTGTCGTGGGGAGGGGGGGGGGTGGTGAGTCCTTTGTCGCATGTTAATTGACAAGCGTAAACAAGTCTCCCCTCCCCTCCCCTCCCGTTCTTCGGGATAAGAAAAGAAAAGACCTGTTAAATTAAACAAACAAAATAGAGCATTTGGTGCTGCAGATTCGACTTTTTCAGATGTAACGGGATCCATCGTCGCCTGAGTGCTGCCTACAGTAAAACCCTCTGATGGTCTGGAAATTAGGGTCAAGGGTTATACACTGACCAACACCGCTAGCAATATCACACTCTGTGGCTCACAAATCAGTCTTCATTAGCAGAGGGAGAAGGACAACAAAGGAACATGTAAATAAACAACTATCCGAGAAATAAAATGCACAAAAACATAGAAGAAAACCTTTAAACCAAGCCAATACACACAACAGGCACAGACAGACGCAGATCATCTCCCAATTATCCTCAAGTGAAAATAAGAAAACAAACATGGCAAAAAGAAACAAGACAGGAACAGAACACGTACACAACACTCCGGCACTAAATAACGCAAGTAAACAGGTAGAAGACTCTCTGAATCTGTCTTGGTCGAAAGAAAGACAGCAAGAAAGAACGAAGCCTCTATCCTGAGAAAAAAAACAAGTGATTGTAGTAGATAGTATATGAAACTCCCCCAAGAGAACGAGAGAAAGATGCTGAAAAAAAGAACAAAAGTTGAAAAAAAAAGGACCGAGCAATGGGGAAAAGGGACACCATCACTAACTGCTATATGAATAACGAAAAATAGAATAAGGAAGTAAAAGCAGAAGTAGAAGCAGAAAAAGGGAAACGAATATTCTCGATACAACAAACAGATAACAGCAATTTAGCAGAAGGGCAAAGTGCAAAATGCACCGTCTTTACGCTACTACACCCACGGCGTGGTGCTGTAGGTTGTCTGGCACGGCCACAACCTTATCATCAGTCTGGCTAGAACCGCCCGTAGCGTCGCTGCCCTTGACTTTGTCAACTGAGCCTGCGGCTGCTGCTGCTTCTGCAGCAGCTGCAGGTGTAGCTTGGGATGATGTGGCTGCTGCGACTGCCGTGCCTAGCACATCTGATAGTTTTGTCAGTGCTAGCATGTTGGCTACCGGGAGGCCAAGATCTCGAGCCATGCTGTCTTGCGGCACGCCAAAGTAGTCGAGTGCCGAAGCCCATAGCCGACCGACGGTATGAGGGTATGTGGTAGCAAACATGGCAAAGATCATAAGCACAAGCAGCGGGATCCAGACTAGCCATAGATTACGGTCGGCACCAAGGCCTGTGTTCTTGGCATGATACGCGCGGAGAAAGCTCATCTGCTGTTCCTTGGTGATGGCGTTCTTGGGACCGATAGTAAGAACATCAGAGTTTTTACCATTGGCGGTTATTTCGTCTTGCTCATCGTCAGCATTTATCGGAATCTCTTCGATTTCAAGTTCCTGCTCTTTGGATACTTCCATGGACGCAATGGTGGCCGCCCTTGATTCTTTAGCGTTAATCTGCAGTGCTAGGCGTGCAGCGGCTTCTTCAGCTGATCTGGGAGCCTTGGTATCGCCTCCAGGGAAGATTTCATCGTAGGCTGGGGGCGCGTCAGCGCTATTTTGTCTAGTAGTGCTCTGCTGATCTCCGACTGTTCCAGTTGCTTCGGGGCGCTGACCAGAGAGTGTGAGGTATTGGCCCAATCGTCTCATGGCCTGGTAATCTGCAGGGAAGCCGGGGATCTGAGGGAGATTAGGGAGATGAGGTAGATTTGGGAGATTCGTGAGGTTGCGGAATTGCATGAGAGCTGGGAGATGTTCTGCCATGGTTTGCTGAAGTTGCTGTAGTTGAGCTGTCAATTGAGCTGCAACGCCGGGTGAGTCAGGAGCTTGACGTTCCTGTCCATCGCTGTCTGTAGATGCACTGCCGCCTTGTAAATCCCCAGTATTAAGGCGGGCAGCAGTGGCAGCAACAGTGTTGTTGCTTATTTGAGCTTGTCTGTCCTCAACGTCTGCCTCATTAACATCTAGGTTCAGGCTAGAAGCATAAAATTCATCGTCCTCGAAGCTTGAGTATTCGGGGCTTTGCTCCGCAGGATTTTCGCTGGGGTTATTACCCTGAGTTATAAGCATCCTCGGTAGTGACTCAATTGAATCTTCACTTGAGGCAATGCTGAGGTTAAGGTCGCTAACGCTTCTTCTGAGCTGGCTTTGTGGAGATAAGACATTGCTAATTTCCTCTTCAGATGTTAGGTCAGCGGCACGGTAGCCCGTACTTGACTCAATCATAACATCAGCCCTGTTAACAATCAGGCGACGCACAATTTCAACGTGGTTGTTGAGTGCTGCAAGATGTAGAGGCGTGTACCCAGCTTTATCACGTGTATTGGGGTTGGCACCCCGGGCAAGAAGGCCAGCCACAACCCGATCGAAACCTAGTGATGAAGAAAGATGAAGCATAGTCTGCCCAGATGAACTCTTCAAGTCGAACTGAGGAATGTGTATGCTTGTACATAAATCAATGTTCTCAAGACACTTCATCACCATAGCTTCCGTGTCGCTGATATTGAGATTGTATGAAACGCCACCACTGTTACTGGTGTGACGAGAGTTTCTGTTATCCGAGCTCTCTAGGCCTGACCCAGCAGAGTTAAATACACGACGGGCTACGGAGTCTGCATCCTCCATCTTGCCATTCATCTTGTGGTTGAGGATGGTGAGAGCCATACGAATCAGCTGTTCTCCGTCGTCATCCAGGTACTTGAATATGGCTTGGGGATTCTGAGGATGGGGGACTTGGCTTCCAGCTTCTGGGGCAACTGTCACACGCACAACGCCAGCGGACCTAGATGGAGGTGAGCGACAGAGAAGCGTGTTTTCACCCCAAAAGTTGGTTGTGGTAGACTCCCGATCGCCAAACATAACACGCATACCAGGCCGGAATCCAACACCCAAAACAGTGACCTCACTTCCACCACACTTGCTGCCCTCAGCAGGGACCACCTTTTGGATGTAAGGATGAGTAGCCTGGGGCGCAACTGGCGTCATACCCATCATTCCATGAGACGTGTGAAGAGACGGCCGTGTGGTTTGCATGAGGCCAGGGCTTGGGTCCCGACTTTGTCTGGCAGATGAGGAGGTCGAGTTGCTGAATTGGAGCATATTGATGGCATCAAGAGTGCCGACTTGACTATCGGGAGAGAAAAGGCTATGGTCGTTGATGGGGGACTGAACGGAAAGTCCATGCATAGGAAGCCCTTGAACGGGGGATGTAAGATTGTCAGTTCCATAGGGGAGTTGCATAGCTGGGGTGAAGGGAGACACAGATGAGCGATGTGATGTGATTGGGGTAGCCATTGCAGGGCCGCTGACGGCAGGCGCTGATATGTTGGCAGCAAGAGGAGCCAAAGGGGCAATGACAGCCTGAGCATGTGCTTGAGCTTGAACCTGAGCCTGGACGTGAGATTGTGAATGGGCTTGTGGCTGTGGCTGTGTCTGGGCTTGAGCCTGAGATTGAGCTTGGGAAGTATCCATAGGGGTCATGGCCATAGTCAATGGTAGCTTGGGCGAGCCAGAGGACTTGCGCCTTTTGGTTGACGGCTCTTCTGGATCTTCTGAAATGATAGGTTTCAAGTCGACTTTATCATCAGAGCCTCTCCGTGGCCTGGACTTGGCTGCTGGCGGTCCGCTTATAGATTTTCGGCTATTACCGGGTTGGCGTAGCCGGGTCTGGCGGACACGGGTGGCAGCACGGAGAGCAGCCTTGTTAGGATCGCTTGTTTCAACAGGGTGTGTCTTGTGGTCATCGGTGATCATGATGTTCTCAGTCATAGTTTGTGCGAGAACATTGCCTATATGATCTTTAACAGTCATGATAACACGGAACCCCTCCTTCTCACCATGGTGGCGACAGTAGCAAGCAATGCGCATGGGAATAACGGCTTGCCATCTTCCTTGGTGTTCAGACTCCTCCATTTTGGACCATTCAATAACCTCAAAGGTGTTGAAAACAACGATTCGGCGGGTTTCGTTAGTCGACCATAGCTCGTCGTCCTCAACACTCTTGTTTTTCTTGCGGGCAGCTCTTTTGCGTTCTCTTTGTATACAGCCGGAGCAAATGTGAACTTCGCCGCCGTTTTTGGGGTGATTTTCGTCGTTCTCGGCAAATGCAGTGTTGGGATCACGAATGTCTGGATGTCCGGAGGCGGCGGCACGTAGTAGTACTTTGCGTAGGATGTCTGCATTTTTGACAACACTGGTACATACGACCATGCAGTAAAGTTCTAGGGACTCGGGCTGAGGAATATGAGACGGCTTTGAGAGGAGTTTGGGTTTGGAGATGGAGTGGGTTGGGAGATGTAGCTTCGTCACGCGCTCGGGGAGGCGATCCATTGAAATGACAATGTTGAGTTGAGTTTCAACTCGACTTTTGCTAGGCGCAGGATGGATTACGAGGTCGTAGGGGAACCGACCAGATGTCGTGGGTTGTAGCTTGGTAGCAAGTTGCTTTTGTTGCTCCGGTTGCTGTTGAGGTGATTGTTGTTGCGGAGGGAATGGTGCTACTCCTATACCAGCCATGGGAAGTAAGCCCAGGGAGAACTGGGATGGCGCTTGGAAGCTCATATTTTGGCCATGGAGCCACTGCATAGAGGCCACGGGATTTGTGATGGAATTGCCATAAAAGGAACTTGGCGACGATGAACAGGCGGTAGCAAGACCGGCGCCTTGAGATCTGGATCGTTTATGTGATGTTGACTGAGCAGGAAGAGATGGCTAGATGTAGGGAGCGTGTTAGTATAAGTGACGTTGGACGAGGGGGAAAGGGGAGAAATAGAATAGGAAGAACTTTTTTTTGTTCAAGATCGAGAGGACGTACGGTTTGGGCGGCGGTTATGGAGGCCGAGTTTTGGCCATTAGTAGCGGCGTTGCTACTACTATCAAAGGCGGAAAAATTAAATACGTCGTCACTCATGATACTGGCGTCATTCATCTTGGAAGAATCCTGCTGGCCGAAGATGTACGTCTCCTGGTTCCAGTCTAAGCTGGAGTCGTCGAGATTGTCGATGGCCATGCTATCGGGGTCAATCGAAGCCTGTTGAGGCGGCGTGCCAGATGGCGATTGCCTAGTGCCAGCGCCAGAGTTGGAGGGGCTGGCGGATTCGGTGGACGATTCAGGGTCTGAGTCAGGTGGTGACATTTCTTGATGGTGGTTTTGTGGAAGCGCCCCAACATCCGAGACGAAGAGTTTTGCAGTAGAGATGGCAGTAGAATCGGCGTCAGCCAAGTCCATGGAATATGGATTGTTGAAATTGAGGTCGTTGAGAAGATCGAGATCTTCCATGATAGCGGGACTGGGGGATCGAGGGTCGCCTGGCGAAGCCATGACGTGAGGCTTGGGCTACAAGCAAGATCACGCCGCCTGTACACCAAAAATGACTGTGGGCAATGAAGCGGCTGGATTTTGGGAAGAGGATACCAGTAGGATAATTCGGAGTAGGAAATAGACTAGTAGAGTATTTCGGTGAAACAACGAAATGTTTGCCGATGAAATGGATGCGTGAAATTGAGGACGGCAAATTGATTATTGCCCAGTGATTTGTTGTAGACGGTTGGTATCGGTGAGAGGCCGGATCGAATGAGTATGCGCTGGTTTGGGCGACAACGGGGAGAACAACAAGCTAGACTCTGATGTGGAAAAAGAGCAAGCTGCTAGTGATGGGATCGAAGCAAGAAAAAAAAGAAATGTCGCTTTAACCGACCGTGCTGAAAAAAGCCGTCTAGGGAGTAAAGAGAGGGGATAGTTGAAGGGAAGCACATGGAAATGAAGGAGAAGAAAACACAAAAAAAAGAGACGATGGACCAGGGGTGAGGCAGCCAGAATCAACGAAGGCAAAGAAATTGAATAGAGGGGGGAAAAAAATAAACAAAATAAATAGTCAGCACAAAATCCAGTGAGCAAGAAACAAAACAAAAACTGGCGGTTATTTTGGTGATGAACTGGATGATGTATTGTGAATGTTCCAGTTCACCTGGGTGTAAATTATCGTGATGGCGCAAAATATGGGGAGGAGGAGAGATTTCGCCGTCAATTGGATGATAAAAGAAGAGGAAAAAAAAGAACAACTGAGTAAGAACTAGGGAGGTTATGTGGGCTTTTTTTGTTGTATCGAAGCTTTGGTTGGTTGTTGGGGGAGTTGCTTTTTCTGTACTGGCCAGCAAGCAACAACGCACACACTTTCCTTTTAGGCGGGTTCTAGGCTCTAACGTCCTAAGCAGCTGCTTGGCTACGATAGAAGACCATAGAAGCCAACGGGTGGTCAGGGTAATTAGGACGATCAAGTGGCTGGAAGGCAACCATACCCTCTACTGTCCATACTGCTGCGTGCGACGCTTCTTTTATTTCTCTACAGAGCTATTCCTTCTTTACACGTTGTATCTCGAACATTGAATTCAGCAATGGATGTGTCACAAAGGGCGGGGAAGAAAAGAAGGCCAAAGGGAGATAAAAAAAGAAAAAAAAGAAAAAAACTAAAAGGGGGTAATTTCTTCTCGACTGACTTTCTCTTGGAGTCATCCAGTCGAATGGGCGTGCTTTCGAGCCAGGTGACAAGTCGCAACGCACATACAGAAATACAGCGTCTTAGCGTTGACTGGTGGCTGTATCTCTTGAATAAACCGCTAACCGCGCAAGTAGCTAGTCCTTGTATACCCGTAACGCAAGCCCAGAATAAAACCCGTCGATACGTAGATGCGTAGAATGCAACTACTAAAACAAGACAACAAGGGCTGCTGACGCTGTGTACTACTAACAATCTGAAGGCGACCATCAACAAAGAGCAACATGTACAAGAACGACAAGAACAAACAGACGAGCCCCATAATAATGCAAGGCTAATATAATAATTCTTTCATAGCATCAGCCAAGTTTTTTCACAGAAGCGTACCTGATTGTTTAATTGACACCAGTCATGTGACTCTATAGGGGAAATAGTGGGGTAAAAATCCATCCACCATTGTATGAACGCAACTGGCCATAAGTATCCCGACACTCTGACGAATGCTGTAGGAGGCTTCTCTTCTCCTCTTTGTCCCCCGTTGCCGGCTCCCTGCGCCTTGGGTGTAGGGACTCTCAAATGAAAGCCTTGGTATTTTTTTGGTACTGGTGCCACGGAACCACCAGTAGGTGCCCAATTGGAAAAGAAATAACAGGTGGGAAGCCCAAACCAGTTAAGCCCCCCAGCTTCAAGTCCAAAGAGCCATTGGATGACTAGCTTCCTTGTCCACGTTTCTCTGGCCGGGCTGGTAGTGACTTGCCAGGTGGCAGCGCGCTGATTACAGATTGCGGATTACATGTTAGCCCATGAGGAAAGCTTAATGAACCATGAGCCCCCGAAGCAGAGTTCCAGGAGTCCCAACCCCGTATATCTGTGTCACCATGACATCACATCAGCATCAAGTACCGCCATTTTCCCCCCTCATGATTCACGGCCAACTTGGTCTAGGACAGCAGGAAGCGGGGGGCATAATGACCAACCAATAGGCCCAAGTGTACAGTACGGGGGCTAACAACCAAGCCCTTTCTGTCTTTGCTGACTTATGTGGGACTTGCTGGTATGCATGGAGAGCGATAAAGCAATTTTTCATCGCGCTGTCTCGCTGTCTCGTTTTCTCATGGTCTTGTCATCTTGTCGTTGTGGGAGGAGAGGTGCGGATAACTGAGCCCTCCCCTCTTTCCCCTCCCCTTTGCTTTTACCCTTTGGCACGGTGGAGAGATAACGCACAGCTTTTTTGCCTAATGTATCAGGAAAAGAGGAACGGCGTCCGATCGGAACTCCAGAGATGCATGACACCTGCGTGCATATCATATGTGAATACATATCATCAACTCAATGCTACAGCACTCCCAGGTAGCATCAAAACACGTGACCCACAAACAAGGAACTGCTGCAGGTCTAATACAGAATATTCGTATCGGACCTCTTGCTCACTTCTGTCTCTCTCTCTTTGACCAATGCCTCGAGATTAGATGGATGGGCGACAAATACTACTGATCCTCATTCGCTGGTTCCAGCGGGCTGTTGGCTCTATCTTGGTTGATACCATTCCACCGCTAGCGTCTATACGATACATAGTCCGGACTTGAATGTCTCTCTCTGAGTCGTCACTAATGCTGAGGATAGTCCGAGATCATGCACAAAAAATACATTCGTTTCAAACGGACTGAGCATGGAATGCCCCATAAGGAACAAATAAACCCCAAAGACATAGGGCCAGACAAAGAGAAGAAAAACAAGGGTGAGACATGCTCATCACTGCGAACCGGCGGGCCACTTGCTTCCCTTGGCGGTGGTTGTACGTCAGCCTTGATAAATGTCCTGCTCGGGATTTTTCGATCTCGTTTCTCTTCTTGCTGCTGTTTGAGACGGGAGATCCTTCGAGATGATGAGCCAACTCGCTCGTCTTACCTGGTTAGCCCCCTGTACCGCCTTGGGTGACGTGCCAGCTTTGCACGTTCTGCACTGCACCTCTTGCGAGGAGGAGTCGCGGCTTTCTAAACGCATATTCCTTTCTAAAGCTGTGCCATACAAGAGCTTGCGTGCTTGGTATTCGGATAGGCATTACGTATTGCGTGCTAGGCTTGCTGATATTAAGCTTTGTGTTGGTAACTCACATGCAAGGTCATAAATATCGTACCAACATTGTGGTATTGCTGTGGTCAGCATGCAGTCCACGAATATCTGCATCTCAAGCAGTGCCTCCTACCGCTGGACAAACAAGCGATAGTAAAGGTGCATTAGAAGCAAAAAACCCAGAATGGGTTCTGGCGGGAAGCGCAACTTCAGCCTCGTTGTCTGATGGTAAGTCCCACGGGCTGAGCCAGCATTTTACATATCTTACTTGAAGTTTGTTAAATCCCCGATAGAATATTGAACCTTCTATCATCTTCTTAAGGCCGCACAAAGGCGACTGGAATACAACTTTGGTCTAACTCTCTTCCAAAACAGTGCATTCATCATCGCCTGGTATTTGATTGGATATCATCATAGTCACCCATAGCCTTGGGACATTGTGGAGCACACAGTCTTCTCTGCATGACAGCTCACTCTATGGGCGATACCCAAAAGGCCATATATCGGCTCGGTTGCATTGGTGGTTTACCAACTGTGATTGTGTGACTATGAACTGCATGCACACATAGATGAGAAATGTGAAAAAAAAAACACTACCAGTCAGCTGGCTAAAAGACTGGGAAAAAGAGAACAAACTGCCATTATCCCACGTACATTTCCACAACTCAACATGCAACCTTTGGCATATTAGATCCATTGACTGCCAGCCTATCCGCTGCCTGATTTCCTGGACTGTTGGAGTGCCCCTTGACCCATTTGAACGAGGTAAGGCCGCCTGCCTGTTCACGCAACGATATCTCATGGGTGATACTTTTAACTAAATCCTGGTTCTTGACCTCTTCACCGCTAGCCGTCATCCAGTTCTTGCGCTTCCATCCGGCTGCCCATACTGTTGCACATTTGATCGAGTACTGGCTGTCCGTAATGATGAGAATCTTCTGGTTGTGCGGCACGCGCTGTAGTGCAAAGAGAATAGCCGTCAGCTCCGCACGCTGGTTGGTTTGCGGCTCGCCAGGAAGACGCGCCGAGACGTTTCTATTAGTTGCCGTAGTGTTAGTTTAGTCTGCCAATGAAAAATGAAAGGGAAAAAAACAACATCTCATTTTCACAAAGCGTTATCTGTCGGTAGTGTCAAAGGGTACGTACTTGGGATCATTGTAGCCGAAAAAAACGCCAACGCCTGCAGCTGCTGTCACCCGTCCGTTGCCTCGAGAGCTTCCATCTGTATAGACATGGACAAAGTCTTTGTATGCCTCATCATCCTCACCGCTTCCTAGCAGGTTGGGGCTTCCTGATGTATCTGATTTTTGCGCTGCTGCTGTCGCTGAATTCTTCAATATAACCCGTGGTTTTACTACATCACTAGGAGTAATGGTACTGTTTCTGATGGTAACCTTGGGGTCTACCGCGTCGACTGGTGGCTCGTTCTCTATGGCTTTCAAGGCCTCTGGGCTTCCAAACTCGCGGATAAAGTCAACGGCCTCTGCGCGCGTGGAAAACTTCTTGTAACGCGGCTTTACTGAACCTTTAATTGCAGCAGACGTCTCATCCCAGTCCGTGAAAATACCAGTTTGTAAGCCGCGGGCCACGGCGTAGAACTTGGGGGTTTCGTTCTTAGGCGGATATGACTGCGGGTTATGGCCTTCGACAAACGCTTGTGCGTCGCTCAGGCTCGGGAACGATTTGACTATAGTTCGAGCATGCGAGAAAATTATCGGGAGCATGTGGTTAGTTATCGTACTTGTAATACTACACCTGGCAAGAGCAGTATGGAAGAGAAATATATCATGCAGTACTTACAGACTGCGCCCTTGTATCCAACAATCTGACCTTGGCAATCAGTCCACGTGCTATAGACTCCAGGTGCTCTCCCCTTCCGCACAGCATAGAACTTTAGCTGGGTGTTGTTGTTGCGTCGCTTCTTGATAGGGCCTGTGTCATCGGCGGAGGTATCAGACGAGCGTTTTCTCTTCGTGATCATGTCGATCCAATTATCTGATGTAGAAGAGATTCGAAAGGCCGCACAAAAGCCCGCTAGCTTCAACTGGTGAATTTGGGGTGTAGGGGGGGTCGAGATCGTCGAGAAGGCCCAGATGTGCCGGACGTCGGGAGGATGCGTTCTTTTTGCAGGCTTTTCTTTTTGGGCATCCAAAAGCCTGTTCGTCGTGGTGGTTATAACAGTCGATGACGGGCTGCACTTCAGCAAGTGCCTCTGACGCGATGAACTACCACCCTGTGGTTGAGCGGATGTGTCTGGCCTCGCATAAACTCCGTCAGGGTGCCAAATAAGCCTTCGGGGGCGTCGATGGGATTTGTGGGAATAGCAGCGTGTTTGCGGGTGTAGCAAGTCGAACCCAGCGTGGGGCAGCGTGAAGAAGACCTCTGAAAGAGACGTGAGGCGTATTCTAGAGGCTGAGGTTGCAACAGAAGCGCCGGGGTACCAGACAGGACTGCACGAAATAGCGATAGCTCCTTGGCGTCTGAACTCAGGAAAGTTCTCAATGACGCCTTTGTTGCAGGTCGGATTTATGACCACACAAGCCTTAATGGGGGGTACCTAGAAGTTTTTAAGCACGAGAGCCCGTGTTAGAACACACAAGGCTACGAATGTTAGGTAGCAAAGAAATGGTTCAAATCGCAAAATGCAAGATGCAGTGCTCCGTCACACAAATGTGACAATGAAAAAAAAAAGCGTGCTGTGAATTTAAAATGAAATGAACGTCAACAAATAACAACCTAGAATGGCGCCAATGTTAATTAACATTTACCTACCGCCCTGTAAGCCATTGACAAGCAATTCGCTGGTCTTGTTTCGTGTAGTTTGAGCAAAGCCTAATTCTACTGACAGATAAAAAAAAAACTAC
This sequence comes from Ceratocystis ficicola, assembly GCA_038407015.1. NCBI lineage: Eukaryota > Fungi > Ascomycota > Sordariomycetes > Microascales > Ceratocystidaceae > Ceratocystis > Ceratocystis ficicola. Next base: position 5,422 of record JAZBQP010000073.1, on the reverse strand, counting down.
AAAAAGCATTCTAGTCCTGAGCAGAAGACGAAAAAATACACAGCATCAAAAAGTTTTCTCTTCTTATCGTGCCGTGCTTTTTCTGTGGTCTTGACCTAACTTCGGCTGCCTTTTTGCATTGGATATTTAGGGTTAATGTCGATGAAACTGTATATAAGGGTTGTATTTACGGATTGCTCTTTTCACTTTTTCGTCGTCACCTCAACAGACATTAATAGCATGGAAGTGACATCCCAATCACCTAACCCTTGCTTTTTGAAACAGCCATGAAAATCTAGGGGTAAGAGGCCAGCCATGTACTGTGTCTGGGTTTGTTACTATTCACATCTGATGATAGCCTGGGATATTAGAAACATCTCAGCCTTGGAATTGATATTTCTCCAGCAGCACATGGAGGACGCCATATAGGGTATCCCCTTGTTGCTAAAAGGTACACGTCGTATTCAGCTAGGAATAACAAGCTAGGCACTACTGGTGATAACAAGTAATACCAAGTCATTTAATGAAAAAGAGCACCATAGAGAAACAATTATCACGAGCACTGAAACAACATCCACAAAACAGCGCCCGATTTGGATTCTTAAACATGATGACAGCAAGACCAAAGCTTCACCCCCTTTAACCTTCAATGTCATGGGCAAGCTTGGGAAGAGGTTCAAGATCACTGGGGCACTCCCACTCCCAACAGAGAAGGGACCAGTTGAGTTCCTTTCTCCAAAAAAGTCCTAGGCCAGCTCCGTTTTGCTCTTTCTTCAATTCTGGGTGTCCATGACTACGGTCTTCAGCACACATTCCGCCAGTAAGGGGCATGCGATTACAGTATATGACTTTACCCATGCGAGAGTGAAGAATAGCCATGGAGCACTGGATGCAAGGCTCATGGGTGGTGTAAAGCTCTAGCCCATGGCACAAATAGCCGTTGGGAGTAGGATGCTCATCTTCGAAAATGACTTTTTCCTCAGGGAGGAATGGCTGATCAGCGAATGGGTCGAATGCAAGATCGCGTTCCAGGAGCTCTAAGCCCTTGGCAGCTCTCTCAATGCGCACCAACTTCTGGGCTACCATACTGATAGCCCGCATTGCGGAGTGAGCCATGCAGTTACCACGCTCATTGCGAATGGGAAGATTGCGCCAGCGAGCATCGCCAGCAATGCCAACTGCCATGGCTTTTCCGTTGTCCCTCCAAACAATAACGGCCCCCATTGGCTCGCCGGCACCTGACTCGTACGCTCCACGTGCCACTTTGTGAGCTAGGTTCATCCAAATAGCAGCGTCGGAACGAATTTCCTGAGTAGCCCGCGTGACCAAGCTAGGATGCGGGCCCAGAGGGTTGTTCTTTCTATAGACTGTTGGCCAGAATTGAGATGACCATAGAGCGGCCTGAACCTGCGAGGTCGGGGGATATTCGGGGACTGTAACGGAAGCAACAAAAGCTTCCTCGACACCTGGGACTTGGCCTAGTTTGTAGACAAGTTTAGACTGTTCAATGCGCTCACACTCGCCGACAATGATGTACATAAAATTCGATTTTCCGGTATGTGAGAGGCGTCCAGCGATCGACTCGTTCATGAATTTGGTTTTGAGGTGGGAGGGGAGATCTCCGGGTTTAGCGCAGCGGCGAAGATGAAGAAGATATGGGAGCGTATCCGAACCAAGCAGTTCCTTAAAGGCCCTATTATAGAGGGTTAGTTTAATCAAAGCAACTAGCGCGCGCACGCATGTGTGTGTGTATGTGACATGAAGTTCAAACTTTGTGCAGCCATGATATTAACAACTCACTGGAGGGTACTGTTAGTACACTTTGCTGGCACGCGCGTAATCCAGACATTGAGGACAGCATGATTCTGATGGACCTCAAGGGTGGTCTTTTGAGGGACGAGCACACCAGGCTGGAGCTTCGCATCCGCCAGAGCTTGCGTCAGCTGATTGTGGATGATTTCGCAAGGCTTTGGAGGTTCGGCTCTATCATAATGGCCATTCTGAATACGCCTCTCTTCATCCTTATTCTCATCATCGTCGGGGGGTTGGTCGTCACCATCTGCAGAGATGGATGTCGAATCTTTAGCTGTGCTGAAGCCGTCATCAATAGTGCCTTCAATCGTGTCGCAGGCAGCCTTGGTAGCAGTGGCGCTGACCGTGGTCTGGGCAACCAAGCTACCAGCAGGCGAAGGGCCCGAAGAAGCAGGTCCGGCGTCCATATCGCTGGAACACAGAGACACTCGCGGAAACTGTCTGAGAGCGATGCAATGTCAGCATTAGCGTCTATGCAATCACAGTACAGAAGTCGACACAAGACGATGGCCTCGGATAATGGGTGATGGTTGTTTGGGAGAAAGTGGATTGGTGGGTTTTAGAGGGCGAGGATTAGAAAGAGGAACAGGCCTGGCCAACCAAATCAGTCGTGATTTTAGGAGGAAAACAAAGGCTTGTTTTGGCGGGGGCGTTCGAACGGCAATCGCGGGCAGTATAGCCAATGGGTTGAACGTAATTGCCGTTTGATGATTAGTGGTTGCGTTTAGTACTTTGATGGCCTTGGCGAGGTCGATAGAAATACAAGAGTGCGCTTGCTTGCGGACAGAATTGCAAGAAGCTTCAGAGATTGTGACTTTTGTATATTTTGCTTAGGACAAATCCTATTTTTTTTTCATGTGTTGTAGTCCCGGGGATGAGAGTGCTTGAGTTACACATACACAGTGAAATGCGAGAGAAAAAAAGAAAGAGAAGTTGGAACTTAGAAGCTAAAAGTAGATAGTACTCTTAATATAAGAAACGGAATTGCTGGGAGCTCTTTGCGAAGAATTAAATCATTTATATTCCCATAGCTCAAATTGACCTGCACAAAGATGAATGTTAATGATTGTCTGGTTCATCCACGGTGATATCAGACGCTTAGATTCAGTCACGACAGAACATGATGTAGTTTTTATGGCGTGTCGGCAGTATGACCTGTTTCAATTGCTGGATATCTGAGCTGCAGGTATTATACTCACTTTATTTAGAACTTGAGAGCTGTAGAACCTTTTTGCGGGGAATATCTTCAATACAAGCCTCCACAGCACCTGAGAATTCACATTATCTCTATCACGAAACGAAGTTTCTTGCGGTTTCACAAGCGCCACACCAAGCCACAACATTGACGCAGGCGCCACATTGGCCATTTCACAGCACTTAGGGTTGCATAGCAAGTGCCCTTTGGGTTGCGGCATCGTGAGATCACAGTCGCTTTCGCGATAACAGCTCTTGGACATAATAACTTGTACTGCCTAATCCAATCTGGAGATTACTAAATGGCAGGGTTACTATGCACCTTGATCATATGACACCAAAAGAATAGTGGTTAGGAGTCTCGCCATTAGAAATGGAATGCCCGATGTTGGGCGTGGGTTACCAGGACCGTTAAGGTTATCCACCGTATTGAAGACTCAAAATACTAGCACGGACCAACGTCCCGTCTTTTTTCCCCTAGTGCAGTCCGTCGTCTCGGTAGCAACACAACATGATGAATCGCTAATGTATCTAGACATGGCTTGGTACTAGCATTTTGGACTGTGCTAAGATGCGACAAAACGATAGAGAAACAACGAGGGAGGAGAGCCGGTGAAAAAGATGTGTGTTCTCTTGATTGGAGATGGCCATTTATCTCCGGGTTGAACAAAACTATTTTGGAGATGAAGGATTGTACATACACAAGAGACTATCACGACATTATCTGGATGTCATGTTTCCCTGGGTCAGCGCGTCAGTCAAGTACAACTGCTACTGGCTTACTGTTTTCACATTGTGCTGGAAGAATATGCTGTCTAATCCAACCTTTGATGCAGTGGCACCCATCTATCAGATGTAGAGTTGGATGGCCCTTGTCTCGCATGTGCTTTGCTTGGTCTGTAAAATGGTTCCAAATACTGGAAGTGGGTTATGATTGGTTCAGGTCAAGTAGGAGGGAATGGAGCTCTTGTTCTATGTACATGAGGAATAGCATGAGGAGGAACAGCAAGAGGAAGAGGAGGAGGAGGAGGAGGAGGAGGAGGAGGAGAGAAAAAGCCTTGTAACTACGGCCGAGAGAAAGAAGGAACTGTTGTGTATTCACAGTGAAAAAACGTACCCACTATGACGATGAAGGAACTGGCCTGTGTTGAAAAAGATGGCCGTCACAGTTTTAGATTGTAAATATGGTCGACAAGATAGGGGAATATGGGGTTGTGAAGAGGATGAGGGAGAAAGGAAGGGAGCGGATTTTGTCCAAGGGAGAGTAAAATATGGATGTTTGGAAACATTGCCACAATAATAGGAATAGCAAATATTCAACGGGAGACGGCCGAGTTTTACGAGGATCTACTAATCTGGCTCGCCGCAGGCGACATGAAATGTTCCCTTCTGCGTCAGGCAAACACCGCGTGCGCTGGCGGATCATATGGTATGAATGTGTTAGCTAGTGCTTTCCTATGGAGACTCGCTTGAACTGAGGCCTGGGTAACAAACATCTGATAAACGGCGTCAGGTGCGGTTGTAGGCTCTCCCACCAATGCTTCTTCCTCTCTGACTGTACAGGGTGGCCCGACCTCGTACTTGGATTACTTCAACATAATATTAACATGGTGTGTATACGTCCTCAAGGCAAAGGGCGGCTTATTTGCATCTATGAGGTGATGGTCAAACGTTAGTGGATGGCTTAGCGGGCTGATTCTCTAGTTATCTGGCTATCTGTCTATTTGGCTGGCGGTGGAACATGTCTAGAATCGAAAGATAGGTGCGTGCACATCAACAGCTTCTGGTCAAAGTTGGATGCTTTTTTTCTGGAAGGGCATGCATAAAATTCTCCTGAGGTTTAAGGCGAAGCAGGGCCAGGGCGTGCGCGCAAAAATTTCAAAGGGGGTACTTGAGGAGGGGAGGAGGCATGCTAAGAAGGTCGAAGACAAGTCGTCGTCACTTTGCAAAGAGAACCTGGAATATCGAGACGATTATACAGTTTTGAAACTGCTAGAAATTCCATTAACGCGACAAACAGGATCGCTCACGCTGTGTGGCATTCTGTGCGGCTCTGGTAGAATAGGAACGAGCTTGTATTAAGATATTCATGCCACAGCGAAGTTTGCTTGCATTGTGATAAAACAGCAGCCTTGAGGGGGGTCTTGGCGACGTAACACTGTGAATTCTTGGCAGCAGACTCAGGACCAGGGCAAAGATGAATGGGAAAAAGTTCTGTTTGATTGCCATTAAGAGGGAAATCGTAAGCGCTATAGAATAGCGTGCCAGGTGGTCAGAGAGTCTTTTGGCGCTTGATGTTGCTTGTTTTGCTGTGCCGCAGTGCTGTACATTATTTAAAGTAGTTTGGCTAGAAATATCACATGTTTAGGCATTGGGTAACTTGAATCGTGTGGGCATATTTTTTTTTTTGGGGGGGGGGGGGGGGGGAAAAAAGTGG